>QANZ01037100.1:8040-36096 GCA_003254925.1 Chamaecrista fasciculata | reverse complement strand
CCCGTTACGGGCCACGGGCTAAACGGGCCGGGCCGTTTAGGCCCGTTTTTAAACGGGCCAAATTTTTTAAACCCAAGCCCGCCCATTTAGCGGGCGGGCCAGGCCGGCCCGCGGGCCTAAACATTTTTACATGCAAATTTTCTTAAAAAAATGTAAACGGGCCTAACCGCCCTGGCCCGTTACGGGCCACGGGCTAAACGGGCCGGGCCGTTTAGGCCCGTTTTTAAACGGGCCAAATTTTTTAAGCCCAAGCCCGCCCATTTAGCGGGCGGGCCGGGCCGGCCCGCGGGCCTAAGCCCGTTTTGACAGTGCTACCACAAACAATCCCATTAACAATGCTCAATGGATATTTCTCTTCCTTTGAGCAGCAATGGACTTTTTTTTGATAACTGGATGAAATTCATTAAAAGACAGAAAAAGAAACAAGCATCCTCAAGGGAAGTTCAAGTCTTAGAGTTACAAACTCTATCATTACAAAAACCCATTAAATCAAAAAGGAAAAGCGAGGATATGAAAGCTGGGACATAATTAAAGATAGAAGTGGAAGAGTTCAGCTCCCTTAGCTTCCATAATTGGCGAGACCATCAGCTGGGAAGTTAGCTTCTCTAAAGATATGCTTAATATCAAAGTTATCCAGTGAGGCCAGCAGCAACCTGCAGTTTTGAATAAGAGTATAGAGATGATGATGATTAGAAAACTGGTCATTTGAAATGAGATCAACAGTCGTTTTAGAATCAGATTCCACAACAAGATTTTTGATGTTATAATCTTTAGCAATTTGAAGACCGAACTGAATACTCCATAATTCAGCCTTAAGGATAGATCCAGTACCAATGTTGATAGAAAAACCGACAACCCAGTTACCATCAGAGTCTCTAATGAGACCACCAGCCCCTATGATCGAATCTTTGGCAGATCCATCGCAGTTGAGTTTAAAAAACTGGCTTGGAGGTTTCACCCATTTAACAGGTAAAGAGAAAGAATTTATGCTACTAGGTTTCTCAAAAGAACAGAAATTAAATTCCAAAGCTTTGGAGAAACCCTGTTTGATGATATTTAAACAATTGAAGGCAACATTTTCAAAAATAAAATTGTTTCTAGCCAGCCAAATCGAACGCAAAATGAAAGGGAAAAGTAAGTTCCATCTTAGAGATTTATAATAGAAAGACAATTTAGAGCAGTTTTTCTTGATCCAAAAGTTGAAGTCCGCATCAGGAGAAGAGATATTTGGAAAAATCGAGTGCCAGATATTTGAGACAACAGTACAGTCAAAAAAGATATGAGAGAGCGTTTGAGGAGCATTAAGACAAATGGGACAAAGAGGAGAAGTGACACAATTTCTTCTAAAAAGATTAACTCTAGTAGGGAGAGCATTATGGCAAAGAAACCATAAGAAGATTTTTTTCTCTAGGCATAGTTTGGTGTTTCAATATCCAAATAAAATCAAACTTGTTTAAATGGTTGAAGCAAGAAAAATAGGCAGAAGAATTTGAGAAATAACCGTTAGTGGAGAATTTCCAGGAGATTGAATCAGAGATATGGTTAGAGATGGCAATAGGAGTACTCATGATGGCTTTATGGATATAATTTGGTAGGGGGAGGGAAGTGGAGATATTTAGGAGTTTAGCTGGAGTAATGAAAGTGGAGATAGTGGTGTTGTGTTCATTAATATGAAGAGGGCCATGAACAAGATTTCTAATAGGACCACAGGGAAGCCAATTATCATGCCAAAAGTTTATAGTAAGTCCATTTCCAACTTTCCAAAAAATGCCATTTTTAATAATAGAATTATCTTTATTAATGCTACATCTAATGAAAGATTTTTGATGATTGTTCTTAGACAGATTTGGGCCATACTTAAAGGAAAGAGTTTGAGAGCTAAGATTATTTTTATGAGAAAGGATGTTCCAATTAATTTTTGCCATAAAGCAAGCATTGGCCAGCTTAGCTTTCCTGATACCTAACCCTCCATAAATTTTGGGAACAACCACTTTTTTCCAACTAATATGATGTAATTTCCTAGTATCATTACTATGGCCCCAGAGAAAGTTATTGTTGATTTAATCAATTTTCTTAAGAGTTGAGCTAGGGAGATAGAGCAATTGCATAGCATGAGATGGAATAGAATTGAGGGTAGAGTTGATAAGTTGAACCCGACCCGCCATAGAGAGAGAGAGGAATGTTTCCAGCCTTGAAGTTTTTTATTCATGTTATCTAAGATAAAATTGAAATCATTAGTTTTGTAGAAAGGTTTTAAGGGGAGGCCCAAATATTTACCAAGCGAAGAAGAAACATTAACTTGAAGAATATTTGAAGCATAAGTCTGAAACTCTAGAGGCACATGGTCAGAGAACCACAGTTTAGATTTATCCAGATTTATCTCAAGTTTTGAGGCAAGAGAGAAATTATGCAGACAATTTTTAATAGTATTAATTTTTTCTTAGTGGCTTTAACAAAGAGAAGAATGTCATCCACAAAAAGAAGGTGGGAGATATTAAGTTTATTGTGGTTATGTCTAAAGACAAAGGGACACCAATTTTTAGAATGAACTTCATTAGAGATAGAGATAGAGAGAAATTCCATAGCAAGAATAAAAATATAAGGAGATATAGGGTCACCTCGTCTAATATCCCGTTGGGGAGTAAAAAAAGAAGTTTTTTGACCATTGATAATAGGAGTATAGTTAAAAGAATGAAAAAGAGAAGAGAAAAGTTCAATCCATTGGGAGGGAAAACCAAAAAGATGAAGCATATGCAGAATGAAGTTCCAAGAAATGGTGTCAAAAACTTTATTCGTATCAAGTTTTAAAATCAACCAACCATTTTTAGACTTTGAACGTTGCATAGAATGCATGGTTTCATGAGCAGTGATGAAAAGATCATTTGTTTGTCTACCTTTCATAAAAGCACCTTGATAAGGGGAAATAAGGTTGTTAAGAAGAGGTTTCATACGATTAGCAAGGAGTTTCTCTAAAATTTTGTAGTGGGTTAAACAAAGACCAATGGGTCTAAAGTGGGTCGGCTTAGAAGGGTTTTTGATTTTAGGGATGAGACAAAGAAAGGTATCACCCCAAGAGGAAGGAATATTCCAAGTTTGAAAGATACTTTTAAAAAGATCAAAAATTTGAAATTTAGTAATGTCCCAGGTTTTTTGGTAAAAAGGGCATGAAGCCCATCTTCTCCCAGAGTTTTAAGAGGATTAATGCTAAAGCAAGCTTCTTTAATTTCATTGACTTTTACTCTTAAATAACTGAATATTGAATAATAGTAGTCGATTCACAATTATGAGATGTAGATTCTACGTTAAAATCGTATCCACTTTCATTAAATGATTAAAAATCTCCTTTTAGTTTCTCATGTATTATTTTATTTTTCACAACTTTCATTAATTATTTAGAACATTATAAAAATATTTCTTATAAAATTAATAATAAAATTTTTTAAGTCATTATTATCCATTTGAAAATATATATTATGCAAAATAAATAAAATTATATAGGTCAAAACCTCAAATTGGTTCTAAATATACAGGGTAGATCTCGAATTGGTTTTAAATATTTCATTAGTTTTTTTATTGGTCTTACATATTTTCATAATTTTTTAAATTGATCTCAAACTATTGAATATGTAGTCATATATTTTTTATTTCAAATTTAAATGCGACGAATTCAGAGCTACATGTTATTTTTTACAAGCATTTTCTCTATCTAGTTGGTGTCACTGACAAACGATATTAAATTGAGTCTCGAAAGTGTATTGTTTGTTTCACGATAAAATAAATAAAATTGGTCATATTTCTTTTGTTTCGAGTCCGAATCTGATAATTTTAGAATTGTTTGTTAACTCTTAAAAAAATCCCTTTTTGTTTAGTTTAAACTATTAGCAAAAGAGTTCAAATCACATCCTGAAAGTAAATTTAGGTTTTGGAAAATAAGTTTTCAATTACTATTTATTTATACAAAACTATATGTGACTGTAATTTGTGAAACTTGTGTATATATATAAACTTCTATTTAGTTGCTCCTTCAGACAAATATATGAAATGAATGCTCTCTTGCTCACTTAGTAGTTAGTAGTTAGCAGACAAGTCTGTGAAAAGAAAAATAAATAATTAAATTTGAACAATACAGCTAACATTGAATTTAAGTAATCATCACCAAACAAATTTCCAATATAATAGCTATAAACAACTTTGAATGTAATTATTATTGCACAAAGAATCAGGTAATGATTGTTACATTGTAGGAATTACGTACAAGGAAAATAGGAAACAATGTAATCTCAAGCACTAGCACTTTTTCTTGATTCTGAAGCAACTGATGATGTATATAAAGAAAGAAAACATGTATATAAGCTTCACACAAGGCTTAGCTTAATTGTAATTGGATCCTCTACATTTCTTTTAAGATTAGCAAGAGACACGAAGAGAAAAGAAGAAAGAGAAAGTGTAGGTTTTATATATTTATTATTTCAAGGGACTTATATTTTTTCTCTCTTCTTTTTTCTTTCTCTCTCTAACTTTAGAAGAAATATATGAGGAGGAAAATGTAAAGGATCCAATCTCAGCTTAATTTGGAATATAATCTTCATGGACGAGTAGCAGTATTTCCCTTAGGTGCTGGCGGCGATTTCACCGGTTTATCCAGCTGACGGCCTTCATGAGGATCCGATAAAGAGCGAAATGGCCTGACACATAAATCAGAGAATTGTATTAGAAAAAAAAACATGAATAAATCAATAGTGAAAACACAACTCATCAATTGTGTGTTTTATTTGTTTTTTCATGACTACTATGATGTTTGAACATTCCATCTATCGTTGATTAAAGAAATAAGTTTGTACCTTTAATTTGTTAACAATTATAACTTTTGACCTATTATTAAAAACTTGATCTAACAACTAGTATCAGAGGAGATTATTGGTCTAAATATGATAGTAATTATCCCATAGGGCAAAGGCTCGGGTTAATTAACAAAATAGTATTGCGAACTTGCTAACTGTCATAAATTTTAGTCTAGTGATAAGCGCTTAATCCAACAACTTCCATGTAATATATTATTTAGAAAGAAGAAGAATCACCTTGAAGCAATGGTGGGATTGAAAAGAAGCAGGAGGAGGCAGAACAAGCGCAGAAGATACCAGAAAAGCTTCATTTGTCTATATATATATAGCAAAAACAATAATGATCAAACTAACAATCCTGTGTTTTGTTGTGACTTTGAAAGATGAATGATGAAGTTGTTCTGTATTCTCAGTTATATATATATATATAGCCCTGCTTTCTGAATTCAGTTATATATGAATTGTTTAATGCATGGTGTCGTAGTTCAACAGAAACGTGTATAATATAAATGGCGAATTCAACAGAAACGTGTAAAATGTTAATGGATGATTTTAAATTTTTATGATTATTTCTAACATCTTCTATCATTACAAAATCTCGACTAGGGAACCAATAAGTGTTTGGTGTAGCAGTTAGGCGAGCTACATCTTCAGGAGAAGACCCAAGTTCAATCCTTAGAGTCAATATTGTTGGGAGAACTCTGGCTATTTTGTCTTTGATGTCCAAATGAGATTAGTCTTCGCTTAGACCGTTATACGGATAGACAAAAGATATCCATGACTTAATCGAAAAAAAAAATCTTGACTAGGAAAATCCAGCAGAATGCAAGTACATTAGACTTCGTACGAAAAATTACATCACATTTAATTAGATTATAAAAGGCAGTTCAAGGATATTTAATTAGGCTCAAATTACAGAAACTACTCTAAACATAAATGAAATATATATGAGACTATTAATTAGACTATAATTTTCTATGTAAAACCTATTTATTACATGTTTATATGTTTATTTGATATCATAATATATATATTTTTTATATATAGTCCAAATAATTTATATAAACCGCGTACGATAATTGCGCCAGAGCTAGTGGCTAGTGTGTATAGTTGAAATGGGATAAAGGAGACCAAGTCTTGTAATAATATAATGGCCAAAATCCCATTTTGGTCCCTCATATTTTCTCAAAGTTCTATTTTGGTCCCTCAAGTTTTTTTAGTTCTGTTTTGGTCCATCATGTTAGCACAAAGAATTTCGTTTTGGTCCCTCAAGTTTTTTTCGTTTTGTTTTGGTCCCTCAAGTTTCTAAAAGGTTTCACCGTTAGTCCCTAACTCTTTTCCATCCACTTTTTCTGTTAAAAAAAGGGAAAAAAAAACTAACTTTCATCTCCCAACAACTTTACTCTTTTACAAAAGGGAAGAACTTTAATGCAAAAGAACAAAATTGTTAGGAGATAAAAATTAGTTTTTTTCTTTTTTTAAAACGGAAAAAATAGATGAAAAAGAGTCAGGGACTAACAGTGGAACTTTTTGAAAACTTGAAGGACCAAAACTGAACTTTGAGCAAACATGAGGAACCAAAACAAAACAAAAAAAAACTTGAGAGACCAAAATGGAACCTTAAGCAAATATGAGAGACCAAAATGGAACCAAAAAAACTTAAGGGACTAAAACAGAACTTTGAGCAAACATGAGGGACCAAAATAAGACTTTGACCTAATATAATTGAACAAAAAGAATGTGTTCTAAGATTACGGGCTTACGCATGTTTGGCTGACCAATATTGGTCATGAGAGAGAACAATAAATATGCTAGATTTCCATTTTCTAATGCCAACTGGGACTAGAAGGAAGACTAAGTCCAAACTTTTCAGTTCAGTCAATATTCAAAATACTCTCTCTCTTTTTCCTCTTTCTCACTGCTCTTGTCTTTAATTAATATTCATTTGTATAAAATGCCTTGTCGTTTAAAGAAAAAACATGTAATTTTTAATTTGTTTTCTGTTCATTTTATTTAAAAAATGTTATTTTAATAGTAAATAGTTAAAGATGATTCTATATATATGTGTGTATATTGAATGAATGATTTGATTTATAACTAAATATATTATTGAACTAAGAACTTAGATATAATGTTTATAGAATGCCATTAATTATTTTTAAGAATACTTTAACTAAATCAATGAAGTCATGTGAAAATTTTTAACTCCGATCCGTTTGCTCTCAATTTTTTACCACAAACTTATAAAAACATGTAAATCTCAAATAGAAATTTTGTCAAGAAATTATATTAATTTCTAGAATTTTGTGTTTTTAAGGACTGTTTTGATGTGATTTAAATATTTATGGGTGTTTCACTAATTTCAGCCTCATTTCTTACATTAAAAACACATTTTATCTCCCCCAAAGTTAGTTAAAATTATGAAATAGCCTCATAAATACCAAATTTCATTAATTTTTTAATGGAATTAAAGCTCAGGGTACCAAAGCATTAACGGAGAATACCACATGGTACCAAAATGTCATTTTTTAAATTAGAGGATACTAGAGTGAAATATGACCACTATAGCGTACTAAAGTGTAATTTACTCTAAATCATATTATTAATAGGAATTACATTCCTCCAAATCACATTCTTGAAAGTAAAAAATGTAGGCAATTAACTACATATGATATATATTATATACTCTTAAATTATAGAGTAAATTAAAGTACTCTAAGATGTATTTCAAAACTTTTATATTTTCTGTCAATTATATAACTTATAACACTTTGATATTAGATTCAATATTGTCAACACCTAATTGGCTAATTCTGTCAATTCTTTAACAAAAAATATGACATAACATTAATTTAATCAACTTATGCTAACCTAAAAATGTTCGTTTGTCATCTTTGTTTATTCATCCTCTAAGATTATGGCCTGTTTGGGATCCCATTAGAGGACCATTAAAGCATCATTTCATTTCACTAATGGATCTAAAGTGTATGGGGCCATTTTTAGTTAAACTCTCAAAATTTTTAATTTTTGGGCCAATTATACCATTAGTGGTAGAAAAGTAAATATTATAAATATAATTTATTTAAAAAATTGAAGAGTATAATTGAAACTGACCTCATATTTTAAGAGTATCAAAAAAATATTTGCCTTAAAATATTTTAGAAAGTATATAACTAATAAGTCTCCATAAACAAACGGAGAAGATATAGAAGATTAGCCTCCATTCTCCTCCCTTAGTTATCTCTCCCATTCTCTTCTCCTCTCCATAGCCAAACATACCACAGTGCTTAATTATATTATAGTATATGAACTATGTAGATTTGAAATCATTCTCTTCATTTGCTTGTACTATAATGAAACAGCGATATCCAATGAGGAAAAGCTTAATTAGGACAGACACAGGGATCCATTAATGACATGTTTCTAAACAAAATCTTTTCATTCTCGAATCTCGATCTTGATGACTAAATAAAAGCTTCTCCTGTTGGATTTGTATGAAAACTCCACAAACTTGACCATTTATTATTAATTATCTTAGAAACTACAATATAATATTACACAAATGATCGAGGCGCGCAAAACATTATTACTCGCCATCTAATTAATTAAAGAGCTGAAACAATATTAATACATCCAAAGATGGAAAATGAAAGAAACTCAAGAAATACAGAAAATGAAATTAACAAATAATATATATATATATGTAGACACATAGGTAGTGAATCAATTTGTAAGTTGGTTATTCCAGTTTTGAATAGCCTGAGACACTGCTTGTTGGACTAGTTGTGCATCCATATTGCCATTTTCTTCATTGTCCTTCTTCTGATACATTCCAGTACAAATGTTAATAATAATGTTATTGTGTCAGATCAGTAGCTATATATCTAGCTATGGAGAATTTCAGAGACTGAGATAGATGTATAATGTATCTATATATATTCTGTACGAGAAATTAATTGAATACATGTGATCTGTGTGTGTGCGATTATATATATGATTAATTAATCAAAGGTACACATATATATATAAAGGATCTATGAAGCATGGACACGTGTCACCGTGTCAGATACGTGTCAGTGTCCAACACCCGTACGACATTCACATGACACATATTCATAGGTTTCATTATATAAAATCAATTTTGTGTGACTTTATAATGACAAACAATAGAAAATTATATCACATATGACATATATATGAATCTGGCGTGTCAGTTTATCCGTGTTCGTGTTCGTGTCATGTCTCGTGTCCGTGTCCGTGTTCAGTGTCCATACTTCATAGTATAAGATTAATTAATTAATTAGTTGATTGATTATTACTTTGGGTGCAACTGCAAGTGCTTCTAAAGAGAAGGTGTGTTGAGAAGAAACCCTAGCTTGGAGAACATCAAGACCAAGCTCTTCAATGGCTTCCAATATGAACACCAGCAAACCCTCGCATCTCTTTTGGCTCATCACTTTTATCTTCAACCCCTTCTCTTCTGCTTCCACTTTAACCTAATTCCATTAATTCCATCCACATATATACAAATTCATATCATACATTTATATAGATTGAAATATATACATATATTTCAATTAATTATCTACTTAATCAATAAAGCACAATATATATATCATATTCACCAGCTAGCTATAGGGCTATACCTATATAGATTTTTTATTCAATTTTTTTATGTTTTATATATTACACTGCACACACGACTCACATAATTAGTTACGTTGTTTAATTAGGTTTAATAAGCTTTGACTCGGTTGCAATTTGGAGTCATTTTCAAGGTAGAAAGATCAAAGATCCAGATATTATCAATTTGGTTGGGGCCAAATTAAATCAACAAAGAAATTATATAAAATAAAACTAAATTACTACTCATTACTAGAGGTTTTAGGTAGTTCTTTTTTTTTTAATATATAATCATGGGTTTTTCCCACCTATCCATGATCTAGATGAAGACTAATTTCATTCGGGTCGAAAGCGAACAGTTAATGAAATTTAGGCTTCTCAACAATGTTGTTTCAGGGTTCGAAACTAAGTCTCTTAAGTTGATGTAGCTTGCTTACTTTATCAATTATCACTATATCAAAAACTTGTGAGTAGATTTTAGGTAGTTATATTTATATACCTTGGGACGTGGATCATTGTCAATGAAGTTTTGTGCTGCAGCGATTGCTTCATTCAATTCTTGCAGCTTTTTCTTCAACACTTGTATGCACAGCGTATCCAATATGACTGAGGTTTTTCTCTGCATCTGCATATGTAATTAAATTCAAAAAAGAAATAGAGATTTTATCATCAAAATGATCTTCAATTTATATTATTTCACACAGACACACACACACACACATATATTATAAACAACAGATAAATAATTAAGTAGAATTGATAAAAAAAAATGACAAAATTAAAGAGGTATATATATGAAGACAGAAAAAGGGAGAAAATTAATGAAATTCATATATGTGGAAGAAAGGGATGTTAGTGATCACCGAATAGGAGTGGGTGATTGAATGAAGCAATTGTAGTTTCCTATACATTGCTGTTGATTTCATTCTTTTGTAATGATCACTTTTGCTCGAAACCATTTTTCTCTCTCTGTCTCTCTCTCACTCTTACTTTTGCTAGTCACTACGATATATGATCTTCAATTCATCACACAGAGGAGACAAGTATAAATACTATAAAGAGCGTGAGGACACATAATGTTGTTTCATCACATGTGAAGCTGTTTTGGAATTACCATATGCATACAACAAAAACATCTTCTCTTTTAACTTGGACAGCCCCATCTTAATTAATTTGTTTTTATTCTACCTATATATATCTTAATTATTTACTTTTATCCTAACATTTAACTCTTAATTAATGTCTGCAGATTAAATTTGATATCCCGGATCCTAACGCAATAAATGCTTAATTTATTTTGGTCAAAATTTCATGTTGGTCCCTAATGTTTGTCTTAAATTATGCTTTGATTCTTAATATATTTTTTATTTCATTTTGGTCCCCAATATTTTTCAAAAATTTCGTCGTTAATCTTTAAACCAATTTTTATTTTCTCTCTCCTTCTCTCGCAAACTCCCATCTCTCTATCAGAGAAGTTGGATCCTTTGAATTTGAATTTCTCTAGATTTCTTTGCATTTGTTGAATTTTCTTACCGTCCGATTTCATCTTATCTATTGTACTCTTGACATGTGGTGACCTAATTTGCAAAATGCATCGTTTCATCAATTGAAACCCTACGTTTTAGTGTTGGGTTGTGAGTGTAAAACCAAATGCAAAAAATTTTAGGGCATTTCAAATGCAGAAGATTTGGGTCCCTCTATTAGATTCTCTCATCTCTCTCTATCAAAGTCTCATATATATATCCCTCTCTTAGACCATCGCCACCACCATTTCTCAACCTCATCTCAGCTGCCCTTAAAATGATGTTGTCATGGACCACCAAGCCAACGGGTTGGGTTGTGCACTGGTCTCCACCATGCTTCATTTGAATCCCCAACGACGAGGTTGGCAAAGCAACGAAGCTCATATTAAGCAACTAGAAAGTGGCGATCGCATGATAGCAATGATAGAGAGAGAATTAATAATAAAAGAGAGTTTTTTTTCTTTAACGAAAATTTAATTAGATGAAAAATAATTCAAGAACTAATGGTGAAATTGTTAAAAGAAATTAAGGACCAAAATGTAATAAAAAAATAGTAAAGACAAATACAGAGTTCAGGATAATTTTTAGGGATCGAAATAAGATTTTAACCTAAGTTTTTCACTAGGCTTGTTTCCCCTTAAGGCCTTAACTATGGTAAATTGATATAGTTTAATTTTACAAACAATAACAATGAATTGTATCCGTAGAAGTGTCATAAAACCTTGAAAAAAAGTTTGAAGGCTTAAGTGCACTTTTGATCCCAAAACTATGACAAAGGTTTCATTTTGGTCCCATAACTTTTTTGGTTACAATTTTGGTCCCATAACTATGACAAAGGTTTCATTTTGGTCCCATAACTATGACAAAGGTTTCATTTTGGTCCCATAACTTTTTTTGTTGCAATTTTGGTCCCATAACTTCTCAAAAGGTTCCACCGTTAGTCCCTTGGTGAATTCCATCCATATTTAGCTGTTAAGTATGACGTGGCATAGTGACTAGGATCATGATGTGGCAAAATAAGATGAAATGGACTGAAATAGGATCTATATGCAACATATTAAAACTTATCTATACCCAACCACAATATATACAAAGAGTGGTACTTCCTCTTCCTCGTTCCGCTTCCCGATTCGCCGTCGCCGCAGCTTTGGTCGTTCAACTCTGGCTGAGGATCCCATCGACTTCGTCGGCGCCTTCTGCTTGAAGTCTCTTGTTCCCCACCAGATTGGTCCCTGTCATTACCACTCTTTGTATATTTTGTGGTTGGGTATAGATAAGTTTTAATATGTTGCATATAGATCCTATTTCAGTCCACTTCATCTTATTTTGTCACATCATGATACTTAACGGCTAAATATGCATGGAATTCACCAAAGGACTAACGATGGAACCTTTTGAGAAGTTATGGGACCAAAATTGCAACAAAAAAAGTTATGGGACCAAAATGAAACCTTCGTCATAGTTATGGGACCAAAATTGCAACAAAAAAAAGTTATGGGACCAAAATGAAACCTTTGTCATAGTTATGGGTTGCAACAAAAAAAGTTATGGGACCAAAATGAAACCTTTATCATAGTTATGGGACCAAAAGTGCACTTAAACCAAGTTTGAAAAAGAATTAGAAGCATTAAATTCAAGAGCTTTACTTATAAAGACTGAAGTACCAATTACTCCAGTCCAAATCAATTATATATATGAACTACACGGTGTTGGCTTTAATAAGGCAGCCTAATTGTAAATAGTAGGGATGAGAGAGGACAAGGACAATAATCATTCTAGGTGTGTTACTGTTGAGCTTCGTCGCCATGCCATGAAAACATTATAAAATACATGCATGTAGTGTGTCATGTATCATATATACGAAGATGAAAGAAGAGAACTAGTAGAATAATATAATAGTATATATATGTACAAAAATAAAAAGAGGGGAAACAGTAGTAAATATATGGATGTATGATTCCGAATTGTGAGAACAGACATTCTGCATGGGAAAGAGAGAGTAAATGAAAGTGGAGAAAGAGATATGTGGATGCATATGCTCGTACTTTATATTATATATGTATTAGTGCATGCAAGAAGACAAAGAATCTCAATGCTAGTTGGGGACACTATATAATATATATGTATATATATATTTATATATATATGTGGTGATGCTGCACATACATAACGCATATAGCTAGCAAGTAGCAATTAGCACAGGCTAAGTGTCAAAACCAACCTGCTTCTTCCTCTTTCTACTTTCTTTGGATCCCTCCAACTTTCCCTCACGAGCTTCAGATTCTCTGCTTAATTTATCATCCCTTTGTGTCTACACCTAAAACGACGTCATACATATATATTTTGGTTTTCTATATTTATATATATATATATATATCATCGGTAACTTCAGTGAAATTGATTGCACTGCGTACGTACGTAAGTGATGTACCAAAGTGCATACTTAATATATTATATATACCGATTGGGATTATATTATATTAAACCCAAAAATTACCGATTGCGATCTTTATTTGTAGCAAGGTTTATATTAGTGTTGTCATAACCGAACCGGACAAAGACTCGGACAAGTGTTCGGTTCACGGTCTGATCGGTTGAACCGGTCGGACCGGATATTTGGACCGGATGACGCAATAAATAATTATTTTTAATATATTAAATATAAACCCTCTATATTTTTTTTGGGGTCTAAGAGATGTAACACCCCAATTGTTGAAGAAGGACCTTTTTGATAGATAATAGAGTTTAAGAGGCATAAAATAATTATGGAAGTATAATTTACAAGGAGACTTTGGAAGGATATAACTAATGAATGGTAAAATAGGTGAAAAAAGAGGTAAAAGTATGAAAGAGAATCTGTCAGGGACTAAACTGAAAAGTAAAGAAGTGAAAGAAGTGTTTGTAAGTTACGTTAAAAATAATTATGAGAATGAAACAAAGGTATGGGAGTGTTGTAGACAAAATGAGGAATACAATAGTGGAGGAGTTGAGTAGTTTTAAGGGTCTTAATGTGATGTTTCAAAGAATAAAGGGGGTAGGAGCCTAGAAATTAAAAAGTTTGGGACTTTATTCTCCACATGCTTTCCCTCTTTAACTTTCCTCAACTTTGGATTTCCATCTTTAAATCCCTCTTCAATTCCTTTTTCTATACTCCTACTATTAATGGGAGAAAACTTGCTAGCTTTACACCACAAAGGGGGATTAGACAAGGTGACCCTATCTCTCCCTACCTTTTCATCCTCGCCATGGAATGTCTTAGCCAACAGATTACTCATGAGGTTACAACTAAAAAATGGGACCCCTTCTCTTTTACTAATAGTAGAAATAATAACCAGTTGGCCTTCTCACACCTTATGTTTGCCGATGATATTCTTCTCTTTGCTAAAGCTTCCCCTAAAAACATCTTCTCTATTCAATCTTGCCTTAATAACTTCTCTGCCTCTTCTAACCTTCATTTCAACATGGAAAAATCAAAAATTTGGTTTTCAAAAACTGTCCCCGACTCCTTTAAAACCTTCGTTAGTAGTAATATGAATATCCCCATTTCCTCCTCTCTAGGTAATTATCTTGGCCTCCCCCTTAAACCCTCTTATAAATCTTCTGACTTTAATTTCATTATTAATAACCTTTTCTCAAAACTTCAAGGTTGGAAGCAAAACTCTCTATCCATGGCTGGTAGAATTCAACTTATCAACTCTACTCTTTCCTCTATCTCAGCTCACGCTATGCAATCCTTCTCTCTCCCTAAATCTATCACTAATAAGATTGACTCAATTATTAGGAATTTCTTTTGGGGTCATAGTGCTAATAGTAAAAAAAATTCACCATATAAACTGGAATATTATTACTTCTCCAAAAATTTATGGAGGTCTGGGTATTAGACAAGTCAATCTTATTAATGCTTCCTTTATGGCTAAAATTAGATGGAATATTCTCTCCAATAAAACAAACCTTTACTCTTCGGTCCTTAAACTTAAATACGGTCAAAATTTGAATAAAAGAAACTCTAATCAATCTTTTATTAGAAGAAGCATTAACAAAGATAATAACTTAATTAGAAACAATTCTATTTGGATCCTTGGTAATGGTAATACCATTAACTTCTGGTCTGACCCTTGGCTCCCTATTGGCCCTATCACCAATAACGTTATTGGTCCCCTCCCCCAAAACCATATAACTAATCCCATCTCTTACTATATTAATCATAATGGTAGCTTAAACCTCCACCTCATTCCTTTTACCTTACCTGAGTTTATCCTTGACTTGATCACTGCTACCCCTTTGGATCTCACTAATACTGTTAAAGATTTTTTATCTTGGTCTCTATCTTCTAATGGTATTTTTAACACTTCTTCAGCTTATCTTTCTTTTTTTAAGGAGTACCCTCTTTCTGAACACAATTGGATATGGAAAATCAACCTTCCTCCTCGCTTTCCATTGTTCATCTGGAATCTTGTCAACAATGCCATTCCCACGAATTCTAATCTATACTATAAAAATATTATTTCTTCTCCTTTTTGTCTTCTTTGTAAAAATGCCATTGAAGATCTAGAACATACTTTCAGATCATGTCCAAAAATTTCACATATTTGGAACTCTATGGATCCCTCCCTCTGCATTTCTTCCTCCCCCTTCCCTATTTGGCTCAAAACCCATTGTACCCTAAATCACAAATCTTCTCACAACATTCCCTGGTCTACTCTTTTTATCATCATCTTGAGAAATATCTGGCTAGCTAGAAATCAACTCCTCTTCAACCAAAAAGCTTTTAACCCACACCGAATCTTTAACTCTAGCAAAGCAGAAGCTACTGATTACTCCTATCTCATTACCATACCTCCTTCCTCCAAACCCCCTCCTTCTACTATTTATACTTACTGGATCAAACCTCCCCCCCCTTTCTTTAAACTTAACTGTGACGGTTCAGCAAAGGATAAATTATTAGGAGCTAGTGGTCTCATTAGAGATTATAATGGTAACTGGTTTTCGGGTTACTCTATTTTTCTTGGTGCAGGAAATATTTTGAAAGCAGAACTTTGAAGTATTCTTCATGGTCTCCAACTAGCAAAAGACCTTAACATCTCACACCTTGTTGTGGAAACAGATTCACAACTAGCTGTTCAACTTATAACTACTTCTGACTCTTTATCTCATCATCATCTTTTCTCTCTTATCCACAATTGCAGATGTTTCCTGCAACTTTTTGAAGTTGCTACTATCCAGCATGTCTTCAGGGAAGCGAACCAACCTGCTGACTCCTTAGCTAACTGGGCGCGTTCTTCTCGCTGCACTAAAACTATCTTCACCGTTATGCCTAGCTTTGTTTACCTTTCATGTCTTTATGATTTCATGCATTTCTCCTTTCCTAGAATTTGTAATATGGACTTTAATAGCTCTTCTGCGTCAAACAGTGATGCTTTAGCTTCCTCCTGTTCTTCGTTACTTCCTGTAGTTGATGTGTAGCTGTTTTTGTATTAGCATATCCTCAGGATATGCCCCTCTGTACTCTGTTCTTTGCCTTTAATCTATTTGCACGTTTTATCAAAAAAAAAAAAAAAGTTTGGAGGGCAGAAGTATAGTTTTACCCCAAACTTTAAAAAAAAGGCTGAAAAAAAAAAATCTGACCGGTCCACCGGGTGGACCCGGTTTTCCGGTTTTGGGCCGGTTTTTTCCGGTCCAATCCCAAATCCGGTTCTTTGGGTTGAACCAGGCCGCTTTCCACTTCGGCTCCCGGTCTGACCGGCCGGTCCGGTCCGGGTTCAACAACACTGGTTTATATGTTAGAGTGGTAATTAATTGGCATAAGGTTTCAAAATCATATTGTGAATTTGTGACGAGTGATGTGATTGTGTTAAAGTATCATTAAGGCCTTACACGATTACACGGATAGATGGAGGATACTTATACTTGATGGAAAAAAAAATATCATTAAGGCCGGGTATTTAATTTCAAGCATTTTATCTTTTTTATTAATTTATGATATATGAAAAACATTGTTAAGAAGAATTATTGATATAATAGTGTATGTATGTAATGAATTGTAAAAGAAAAAAAAATGTTATCATGTTAAATGTTTTCGTGTTTTTCTCCAAACCTGAAGCAATTTTTATATTGAGAACTGTCTAAACTAAATTGGGTTAAAATATCATTTTGGTCCTTAATATTTCTGAACAGTTCTATTTGGTCTCTAACCACTGAATGTGGTCATATCTCTATTGTTTCAAATTTGAATGCGACGAAAATTGAAGCTACAAGTTACTCTTAAAGTCAAATTAGATCCAAAAGTGAATTGTTCATTTCAAGAAATTGGTCATATCCCTATTGTTTCAAATATGAATGCGATAAAAATAGAGGTACATGTAACTCTAGATGAATTCTTTCTCTGATTTGTTCAATATAATTGGGGTCGACAGCAAAAGATGTCAAATACTAGTGCACCAAATTAAAGTTGGTATATTGGTGTTTTAAACCAAACCCACTTTGATATCTAGTACTATTTGATTTCGTTGACGTTCCTCAATTGAATAAAGAAAGAACTCGTCAAGAGTAACTCATAGTTTTAATTTTGTTGCATCCAAAATTGAAACAAGAGGGATTCATATAAAACAAGCTAATAAGTGGCTCACTCGAGGTCTGATTCCAAGCCTAATTTAATTTAACCTCATTTATCGATAGGCCCAACTGGGTAGAAAAATAATTCATTAGGAGTAACTCGGCTCCGATTTCATCACATTTAGACTTGAATCAAGAGATATACAACCATATTTAGTGATTATGTTTCAATCGTGGAATTTATTAATAAGAAACATTAAGGACTAAAACAGAAATGTTGAAGAATGTTAAGGACTAAAACAGAATTTAGGATAAATATATACTAGATACCAAAAATGAGATTTTGACCAATAAAATTATCAGGGGAAAAGTTTTTTTGAGTGAGTTAACTATTGTTTTTGCACACACAGTACGTACTTAAGTGGGGACAAAATCTGTAAATAAATAAAGTGCTCTTAATTACTGTTGTTGTACATGTCATGGTATAATAATAATATTAATATTCTCAGTTTAATTAGACCTATATAGATTTTAAATTGACCTACTATGAACTTTGTCTGTCCTACTTTGATTCTCTTTGAACCACAAAACTATATGTGTACAAAACCAAGTTTGAATTCAAATATGATCGATGCTGTAAAACGAATGTATACTACGGATTGATGAGTGAGACACTCCAATTGGGGCAGTGAAAAAGTTTGGCCATTAAAGAGATATGTGAAAGTGACATTATAATTATCGGTGGAATTTTTTAAAATGGTTTAATAGTAAGTGATAATGATATAATCATAAAAATTGACAACCCCAAGAAAACTATATAGAATCTGACCAAAAAAAGAAAACTATATACAAGGAGAAAGATAGCAACAGCATCAATGATGGCTGATGGTAGCAAAACAATAGTGCTTGTGATGGAGAAAGTGGTCATAAGATGGGATATTTTAAAGGGGAATTTACTGTTATTTTTTTAAAATTGGTCCAAAATTAATTTGCTTTCACGAATATGTTGATGACTCACTTATCTCTATGTTAAAATTAATTACAAGAAAAGTATTTTAATTTGTAGCAACAAATTATTAGTAAAAATTAAATTCTGAAAATAAATTGTAAAATTATAATATTTTGGCATTTTTTTTTTGGCCAGATTGGCAATATTTTCTTTTACCCGATACTCTAAATGTTAAATTTATGCACAGTTTTTAGTTCAAAAAAAATTTAGGCACAGTTTATATCAACAAAAGTTGAATTTCTGTGATCATTAAATATTCCAAATAAATGATAAATTATACCTAAATTTTTTAGGTTTCAAATTGCCTCAAATGTCACGTGAATACATCTTGTCTTTGTGTTAAGTTTAACCACATGTGTATCTCGTATATATGTTTCTCATGTCATGTTAATTAAGTTCAAATTCTTCTGAAATTCAAAATGAAACAAAATTCGTTGATTATTTATAGCCTCAATATGTATTTGCATACATAAATCCAATTTGAGCTACTATTCATTTGCACACACAATACATTCTATATCAATCTTGGTAACAATAAAATATATAGTTCTACCAAATAATAAATTCAAGTTGACTATAACATAAGTGTACAATAACTGTAGGACGTCCAATCCATGGCTGCATTGAGTTCACGGATTCATTATCATTAATTATCATATAAAATAAACATTGTTCACTAAATAGGCATATACTAACAAAGATTGGGTCTAGTAATAAAGAAAATAATTATTCATATATAACATAATAAATTCATGTTCGATATGTTATTGAACAAAGTTCTTCCACATTTAGGAACGTATATGCTGGATAATTACAAAGGAGTGGAGAGAAAAGGATTGAACTGGAAGGGAATGAAGGGGAAGACCCCTTGTTTAGAAAGCAATATTTCTTCTAAAATATTTTAATTTAAAATATTTAAAATTTATGAAGAAAAGAAAGATTAGAAATTAATTTTTTATTATCTTTAACAACGATTTGTAAAATTGCCGTTATTATCTTTAGCAACAGTTTCAACGATTTACAAAACTGTTAGTATTGTCTTTAGCAGCGTTTTAGCTAACTATTGCTATTGACTTGAAAATCGATTTTGCAAACTTCCTTAATACAATTATGTACTCTTGTTAGAAGATTCTTTTAATATAACAACGATGTAATATAGTGGAGTTTGAATTGATTGAGATAAAATTTTAAATTAGTTTAGAGCTGTCAAAACGAGTCAAATCTAGTGGGTTGGCTCGTTTAATTAACTCGCTAAATTGGCGAGTCGGGTTGAAAAAATCCAGCTCGCCAAAAATTTCAACTCAAGTGGGTGGGCTCACTTTACCTGCAGCTCGCGGTGGGCTAGTTCGAGTTAGTGAGCCAACCCACCTTATTTTAAAAAAAATTGTAAATTTAAAAGTTGAAACCCTAAAACTAAAAATATCTAGGCTCACTCACTCTCTCTTTCGTCGATTTTAGTCCATTAATCATTGGCTTCTTCAAAGTTCTTTTCCCTACAATGCATCATGCATGTTATTATGTTTTATGTTTAAATGTTTCAGTGTTTAAGTGTTGAAGTAGATAATGTGGCCTGTTGATTTTGAAGGGTGTTAAAAAAGTATTATTGTGTGCTGATTGATATTTTTAATTTAAAAAAATGGGAAAAAATGAAAAAAAAAATTGATGATTGATGGGTTAGATGGGTTAAACCGGCTCACTAAATTAATGAGCCGGGTTGACAAAATCTGGCTTGCTTGGGGTCTCTGGCTCAAGTAAGCTAGCTCGCGTGAGCTGTGACTCATGATGAGCCAACTCGAGTGAGCCGGACTGACTCGTTTTGACGACTCTATAAGTGGACAATAAAAAAAAAGCCAAATGGTCATTTTGGTCCTAAATGTATGCTCTAATGTTCATTTTGGTCCTTTATATTTCAAAATGTTCAAATTGGTCCTGAATGTTGGCAAAATGTGTTATTTTGGTCCTAAACTATTGAATTTAGTCATATTTCTCCCGTTTCTCATTTCAAGTCAAATGACTTGTTAAGAGTAACTCGTAGCTCTGAATTCCTCACATTCAAACTTGAAACAAGAAATATATAATCAATTTCACTTGTTTGACTGTGAAACAAATAGTCTACTTTCAGGATCAATTTGATCGCGTTTGCTGAAAACCTCAATTGGATAGAGAAATTACTCTTTGGGAGCAATACATAACTCTAAATTTGTCAAATTCGAACTTGAAACGAGGAAAATATAATCATATTCTTTTACCAACATTTATGACCAAAATGACCGTTTGACCAAAACAAAAATTTCTTAGGGCATATATATAAGAGGAAAAGTAGTGGAAAAAAATTAAACGTTATTTTTGTTCTAAATCCTAATTAATTAATTAACTAATTTAAGACACCCATAATTAATTAGCACATCTACATGCTAGCTAGATATAGAGTAATGATCAGTTTATAGAGCAGCAAAATGTAATGTAGTACTTGTACGTGAAGATGATAATGATCGATGTATGCTTCTAGGAATTTACCATGCATATATATATATGCATCACTGATTTCCGTGGGGATTTTTGGAACATATACATGTACGAACGAGTGAGTATATGACTTGAATATGATAGAATATATACTGTAATGACCAAAAAATACATATATCCCATTACATTATTAATTGTACTTTTAAGTTTTAAAACTTATTGCCTGTTTTATTTGGCTCCTACTGTCCTACATACCAATATACCATGTCATGTCGTAATATCATCCGTGAAGATTTTGTCACATTATACACATATTGTTTTAAAATTTAAAATTATAAAAAATTAAAAATACTCCAAAAACAGGTATTTTTTATTTTTGTTGAATTTCAAAATAATAAAAATGATAGATGAAAAGTTATTTGATTTTTTTAAAAAATTTTTAGATATTGTTTTTTATACGGAATAGCGGAATAGTCATACCCCTTCAAGGAAGCCCCCCAAAGAAGACCCCCTCAAGGAATAATACTCCCAAGCGAGATTACCTAGATGCCTCTCAGTGCCCTATAAACCCAAACCAGGTATGCCTTATCCCTATTCTCTCTTTAGCCTCTCTTATACCATACTGACTTGGACGTCGGAGTCTCACCGTAGGGGGCCTCCCCCACGGCTAGACTAACCCTTGCAGGTATCAGGACATAGAGCTGGCTACATCCCTATCAGTTTCCTTTATATGATATATTGCAACTATATATATATATATATATATTAAAATCATTAAAAATATAATTTATTTAAAATTTATTTAATTTAAACAAAAAAGGTTTCTTTAAGAACAATTTTATCTATAACTATCCTAATTAATCATATATAAGATATTGTCATCGTATTAATCTTCAAATTTAATGTTAAGCAATAATTAATTAGGACAAAAAATTGAATTCTCTTTCATATGTGTGTGTGAAGCATGCACTATTCTTAGCTTGCAGGTAAGAAAAGAAACAATAGTATATGTTAAAACCAAACAGCAGATAAAGAGTGGCACAATTGAATTAAAATTCGAACTCTTATCTCAAAAAGATAAGGTTTCGAATTCTCTTCTAAGCAATGTGAGAGATTTTATTTGATGAATAATATGTAAATTTTTTTCATAAATTTTGAAAGAGATTGAGAGACCTTCTCTAATCCTAATGAGATATCAATGTTTATTATCCCACTTAAATTTCATGTAACCAAGAAAAAAAAACCAAATACAGTAAGAAGCATCTATTCACATGAGTGGCCCTATGAATGCTCACAACCAAACAGTGTAACGTATGTAGAAAGTGTCTCCATTTCCTTAATCTCGTAATTTTGTCCCTTTCTATCCCTAATATGATGTACCATGTCTGGTTATATACAAATAAGTCTAACGCTCAATAATTATGTTATTTATTTCCTTTCCAAATGCATGTTTAATTGAACTCTTAATTTCCATATATTCACGGTTTCTTCCTTCTCTTGTTGAAGTTCTGCATGTCTATATATAAATAAATACAACAATATATATTAATAAAAAATATTCTAATTGAATGAAAGAAGCTAATTTAATTTGTGGGTTTTAATTAAATTCAAAACTATTAAAATAAGAAGTTATTAATAGAGTATGTGAGGAAGGTCCAGTCCACAATGCTAAGCCCACAGCCCATTCTTCATAGTGACTCAGCTCATTGATTGTAATATACCATGTGATTCCGTTATTCTTTTGTAATAGCTATTAGTTAGGAATTGTTGTCTCAGTATGCTGAGCTGTGCACTTTATAGAAGGTTGTAGAACCTTTACTAGCTGTATATATTTTTGTACTGTATTCAATCATTAAGCAAGCAATACGATATCGAATTATTCAGTATATTCTGTTTTCTTTGAATCTCTTTATGGTATCAGAGCCTCCAAGTCCAACGACTATGGCTAGCTCACTTTCTTCCGTTTCTCAGTCTGCGTCTGCTGCTGCTTCATCTGCTTTTGCAGCTTCTTCCATTTCTTCTGTTCTCCCTCTCTCCGTTAGCTCTCACAAATATGGGCCTCATCCCATTTCTGTGAAGCTTGAGGAGGACAATTTCTTGCCCTGGCGTCAACAGGTTGTTGCCACCATTCGTGGTTACAAACTCCAACAATTTCTGATAGGCGATTCTGTCATTCCTTCTAAATATTCTTCTGGTACTGATGAATCAAGTGGCACTTACACTGATGAGTATTTACTCTGGGAACAGCAAGATCAGCTGTAACTTTCCTGGCTTCTCTCGTCTATGTCAGAAGGGATGCTGACCATGATGGTTGGCTGCAATCATGCCCATGAAGCATGGTCTCGTTTGGAGGATTTCTTTGCTTCCAGAACTAAAGCCAAGGTGAAACAATTCAAAACCCAACTTCGTAGCATTAAGAAAAATTCACTAAAAATGAATGATTATCTGTTGAGGGTCAAGAAGTTAGTTGATAGCCTCTCATCTGTTGGTTCTCCAATTACTTCTGCTGACCATATAGAGGCAATGTTAGAAGGGTTGCCACATGATTATAATAGTTTTATTGTCTCTGTGACCTCAAGGTCTGATCCCTATACAGTAACAGAAATTGAGAGCTTATTAGTAGCTCAAGAGGAAAGGATTGAAAAGTATAAGAAAGAATTAGATATTGTTACCAATATGTCTGTCAATATTGCTGTTACACAAAATCCTGATAAGAGTGCTAAGCCTGCTGGTTCTCAGTTCTCTTAAGGCCAGTTTTCTCAAAGTTCACCTCGTCCTCATGGTAATTCCAATCGTGGGGGCAGATCACAAGCTTCTTTTCGTGGCAGAGGCAGAGGCAGGTTTACTAATAACTCAAGGCCTCAATGTCAATTATGCAGCAAAGTTGGTCACATGGCCTGGCAGTGTTACAACAGGTTCAATCATCAGTTTGTGAGTCCGTTTGCTAATGCTTCTCAGCCATCTTCTCCTTCGACTCCTTCATTTCGCTCCCCTCCCACTGCCATGTTAGCCACCCCTCACACAGTCTTTGATAGCAGCTGGTATCCTGACTCAGGTTCCAGTAATCACCTTACTTCCAACATCAACCACTTGTCTAATCGCTCTGAATATGGTGACTCTGACCAGGTGTACATTGCAAATGGAACAGGTATTCCAATCCTTAATATAGGTTGTGCTCAAGTTCAATATGTTTCTAAACCTCTATATCTTAATAGTTTACTACATGTTCCTCTTGCCTCTCGAAATCTTTTAAGTGGTTCTAAGTTTGCCACTGACAATAATGTTTTCTTTGAATTTCATCCTTCTTGTTGCTATGTCAAATGTCAGGACACCAAGAAAACTTTGATGCAGGAGAGTGTTAAAGATGGCCTCTATGTGTTTGATGATTTACAACTAGCCTCTCCCACAGCTCCACAAGCTCTTTCTGCTGCTTCCACCTCTTCTTGTTCACTTACTGATTATACTTTATGGCACTCACGATTAGGACATGCTTCTTTTTTTGTTGTAAACTCAGTTTTGAGTAGTTGTAATCTCCCCACTTTCAATAAGAAACAACCATTTGTCTGTCATTCCTGTTGCTTGGGGAAAAGTCATCGTTTACCTTATTCTGAATCTCTTACCTCTTACTCCTTTCCTTTTGAATTAGTTCATGTTGATGTATGGGGTCCTGCCCCCAATGAATCTCTCAATGGTTATAAATACTTTGTTCATTTTACTGATGCTTTCTCTCGCTTTACATGGATTTATATGCTCAAAGCTAAATCTAAAGTGTTTAAAGTTTTCACTCAATTTAAATCTATGGTTGAGCTTCAATTTAATACCAAGATAAAAGCTTTTCAATCAGATGCTGGTGGTGAATTCACTGCCTTAACTTCTTTTCTTCAAACTCATGGCATTTTGCATCGCTTTTCTTGTCCACACATACCCCAACAAAATGGCCTAGCTGAAAGAAAAATTAGACATATCACAGAACTAGGTCTTTTTATGTTAGCTCATGCATCCATGTCTCTTTCCTTCTGGGCTGAAGCTTTTGCCACTGCTGTACATGTCATTAATCGGTTGCCCACTCCAAATCTTCAAAATCTTTCTCCATTTGAACTTCTTTATAAATCAAAACCCACTTATTCTCATTTAAAAGTTTTTGGGTGTGCTTGCTTCCCTAATATTCGCCCCTATAATACACAAAAATTTCAATTCAAGTCCTTATTGTGTACATTCTTAGGCTATAGTAATTCTCACAAAGGTTACAAATGCTTATCTCCATATGGTAGACTGTATATCTCAAGAGATGTTATATTTGATGAATACTCGTTTCCATCTCATGCTTCTCAATCTGTTCATTCTGCATCTGGACTTTCTTCCCCTTCCCCTCATTATCCCCCTGTTATTCCCACTGTCATTTCTCACTCAACTGCTTCTCCCTCTCTTCCTAATTCTCATCATTCTCTTACTAGTTTTTCTTCTCCCATTTTACCTACTAACTCAGCTCCTCACTCTCCTCATACCTTGAAGGTACCTCTGATCAGTGCTCCATCTTCAGTGCATCAGACAAGTTCCACATCCAGTACCAATTCCTCTAACCTGTACATGATCCCTCCTCATCTTCTTCATAGGCCTCCACCCCCAACCAACACTCACAAAATGGCAACCCGCAGTAAAAAGGGTATCTTCAAACCCAAGGCACTCACCGCAGCTGTTGAACCTTCCTCTTGTAAAGCTGCTCTTCAGGATCCTAAATGGAAATCTGCAATGGATGAGGAATATCAGGCCTTATTGCGCAATCACACTTGGGATTTGGTTCCTCTTCCACAGGACAAAACTCCCATTGGCTGCAAATGGGTGTTTAGAGTCAAATTGAATTCAGATGGATCCCTCAACAAGTACAAAGCTCGTTTGGTTGCTAAGGGCTTCCATCCAACTCTTGGTTTCGATTTCTCAGAGACCTTTAGTCCAGTGATCAAACCTGTGACTGTTAGATTGATTCTCAGTATTGCTTTGGCTCAGAGTTGGTCTATACAACAACTAGATATTAACAATGTCTTCCTCAATGGGCATCTCACTGAGGAAGTTTACATGACACAGCCTGAGGGCTTTGTTACTGGAAATTCTAACCTTGTTTGCAAGCTCAACAAATCACTCTATGGGTTGAGACAAGCTCCCCATGCTTGGTTTGACAAGCTTACTACCACACTTTGTTCTTTTGGTTTTACAAGAGCTCGGTGTGACCATTCTCTTTTCATTAAGTCCTCTTCCTCTTCTATCATTTATATCTTGGTCTATGTTGATGATATTATCATCACAGGTAACAACTCTACTGCTATTCAATAGACCATTGACATGCTTCATAGTCAATTTGCCTTAAAGGATCTTGGTCCACTATCTTACTTCCTTGGGGTACAAGTCACTCCCACTTCCAATGGAGGTCTTTTATTACATCAGTCCAAGTATGTCTCTGATATTCTTCTGAAGGTTGATATGCATGAGGCTAAGGCTCAACCTACACCAATGGCTGCAGGTCTCAAACTGTCTCAATATGGTACAAATGTTTTCCCTAATCCTAAGCTATATCGGTCAACAGTTGGGGCCCTACAATACTTGTGCATCACTAGACCAGACCTTGCATTTGCTGTAAACAAGGTTAGTCAGTTTATGCACTCACCCTTGATTGAACATTGGCAATGTGTTAAGAGAATCTTGAGGTATATACAAGGTACATCTCACTTTGGTCTCCACTTGCGCAAAAGCTCTTCCCTCAGGATTTCTGCCATGAGTGATGCTGACTGGGCGAGTGATGTCAATGACAGAAGGTCAACTACTGGTTTTTGCATCTTCTTTGGTGAGAATCTCATCTCTTGGTCATCCAAGAAGCAACCTGTGGTATCCTAGTCTTCCACTGAAGCATAATATCGAGCCTTGGCAGCCACTGATGCTGAGATTTCCTGGCTGCAGTCCCTTCTATCTGAGCTTCATATTCCCAAGTTGCTTGAACCACCAATTGTGTATTGTGACAACATCAATGCAGTGATGTTGTCTGCGAATCCTGTCCTCCATGCCAGGACCAAACACATTGAGCTATACATCTTTTTTGTACGGGAAAAAGTTCAGCAAAAACTTTTAACCATTAGTCACATCTCTTCCAAGGATCAGATTGCTGATGCCTTGACCAAAGCACTTCCTAAATCTCAGTTTCTTTCATTACGTGCCAAACTCAGAGTTCCATATGCACCCATGAGTTTGAGGGGGGATAATAGAGTATGTGAGGAAGGTCCAGTCCACAATGCTAAGCCCACAGCCCATTCTTCATAGTGACTCAGCTCATTGATTGTAATATACCATGTGATTCCGTTATTCTTTTGTAATAGCTATTAGTTAGGAATTGTTGTCTCAGTATGCTGAGCTGTGCATTTTATAGAAGGTTGTAGAACCTTTACTAGTTGTATATATTTCTGTACTGTATTCAATCATTAAGCAAGCAATACGATATCGAATTATTCAGTATATTCTCTGTTTTCTTTGAATCGCTTTAGTTATTATATATTTAAAAATAAATATAAGGCTTGTAGAGGGTAAGACGGGAGATGAGGGTGTAAGGGTTTATGGATGGACTTATGAAGTTATGAGCATCTTATTCTTTTAAGTAGTGAATATTATTAAAAATAAATTTCAATTATAAAGTTAAGATGACAAATAAATTTCTTTTTTGGTCAAATTTAAGTACATATATAATTATATATAGCTGAAGAAATTTATAAGTTCTTCATGCACACAGATGACTAGTTTGAAAAACTCATTCATAATGATTCAATGGGGCTTGGGCACTATTTTTCTTTCTAAAAACTAATGGCTATTTTATTATATATTAGGCTGGGCTTTTGGTTTATCCTCAATCAGAGCTCTATATAGTCTTCAATACTAGATGGGCCAATTGACAGAAAATCTATGGGCTACCGCTGCTGACTATTTTTTGGTATAGGTATCTGTTTTCCTTTTTCTTCCTCGAGAGAGGTCTCTTCTTTTTATTGGGAAAGTTTTTTTTTTTTTG
>QANZ01037092.1:27524-39173 GCA_003254925.1 Chamaecrista fasciculata | reverse complement strand
CATTATCTAAGAGTCATACATAAATGTCCTACAAATTACATATTGCAAATTTCTTCTTCGGTGTGGACAGTTTTTTTTATTGTGTCCAGCGGTCCTGCATATGGTACATTTGGTTGGCGGTCCTCGTTCTCTCTCATCCATTTCATTATGAATGCGCATCTCAACAGGTCGACCTTTTGGGCTTCTCCTTTTAGCGGGATTTGGTCGTACGATGGGACCGTGATATGGCGGCCATTCTACCACGTCGCCAAGAGGCTTGAAAGTGGTACTATATGCTAGCCGCATCGTTTGCAATCGGAAGACTGGATGTACAAAATGGTAGAAGTCCCATCCCGACTTTAAACATGCAGCCATAACATGCACGCACGAGTAATGCATAGCCTGAAATGCCCCACAGTCACATCTACGGGCTCGAAGCTCAACTTTATATTTCCGACCGACTTGATGAGTACTATGATTGTAAGGGTCCTCCACCTCAAATGTAAGGGACTCCCTATCGAACACTATCACAGTCATAGAACTTGTATTATCTCTGTTCTTTTCCATTGCATCTATCACGGTTTTAGAGAACTCCTTGTCGGACTGTATCTGACCATTATATGTGAGGAGACATTCCTGGAAGAATTTATTCAACCAATAATAGGACCCTTCGATGACACCCATTATAGGTAACTTCCGCAATCCCTTAAAGACGTCGTTGATACACTCAACTAGATTCGTCGTCATATGGTTGAAACGACGACCCTCATCATATGATTGCATCCATGTCTCCCTCGGAGGAAAGTATTTGTAGCATTCTTTGTGGCTCAATTGCAAATCTCCCAACAAAGAATTCGCCTTGTCCCGCCGCAATTGATAACTTGTATTTGTATTGTCAGTGTCCGACGGTTTATGTAACACCAAGAAAGTTAAATTTAGGGAAAGATAACATAACATACCTATGTTTTGGACCGCTTTCTTAAGCCACTTGTGGCCAAAATTCTTCTTGACATTGCTGGCAAGGTGTCTAAGGCAGCAGACATGGTACCCAAGCGGAGGCTGCCAACCGCACTGCGGATCTGCCACAGCTTGCATGCATCCCTCAGCCCTATCAAAAATAAGGCAAATTCCCTCCCTGTCCCTGCCTACAACATACCTGCGCAATCTTTGGAGGAACCAACTCCACGCCGTAGTAGTTTCACTCTCAACAATTGCAAATGCAAGAGGAACGATCTTTTTGTCGCCGTCTTGAGAACAAGCTATCATCAAAGTCTGCTTGTATTTTCCAGTAAGGAACGTCCCGTCGACCTGCACAATCGGTTTTAGATACTTAAATTCCTCAATGCAGGGTTCAAACACCCAGAAAGCCCGACAAAAACGTTCTGAGCCATCGTCCAAGGGCTGCGTCTGAAGGTCATAATATGTTCCGGGCATAATAGTTTTGACAGCCTCAAGAAATTGAGGAATACGAGCATACGACTCTTCCCAGTCACCGAAGGCCATTCTTAGGGCTTTATACTTCGCTGCCCAATACTTTTTATAACTGACACGATACCCAAATTGAGTTTGCATCATGTGCTGTATCTGTCGTCCGGTAGTTTTTGGCTGATCATTGACCAACCCTTTAATCTGAGCGGCGATGACATCTGAATCAAGCTTTCGGTGATCTTGATCTTCTTCGTCAGAAGGAGGAGGATGCACACAACAATGATCACATCCAATCCTAGACACCGTCCAATGACTAGTGCTTCTCATGACTGCAGCCCTAATCCTCCACGGGCATTTATGTGGCGGTTTCAAATAGTTTTTGCATTTGTACTCTTCAGCCCTCTTTGCCGACTTGTATACAACAAAATCTCGTCCCTCCCTAACCGAAAATAATTTGACACTTAGCTTGAATGCATCTTTTGTTTAATACACCTTCCCAACGTAGAATTCTGCATCATAATTGATTTGCTCAACATATTCAGGATCGCGGGTCATCTCCATGTCAATTTCATTATAAAAATTGTAACCCGGAGGACGATACTCTGGAGCAGAAACGACATCCACTCCTCGATCATCTTCAACATCATTATTTCTACGATCAACTGCATCATCCATCTCCTCGTCAAAGTCATCCATCTCCTCATCAAAGTCATCCATCTCCTCATCGGAATTTGCAAAAATTGAACTATACACCGACTCATCCTCAGAACTTGAGGACGAACCACTTGCAGGGGTGTAGTCCTCATCGTCATCACTATCAATTGTTTGGCGTGAAGAGCTCGGCTCCATACTACATCCAACTGTATTATCCATGCCTCCTCCAAACAATGGTCGAAACACACTTGAAGATGCAAAGTTTTCAGCCGTTGTCTCTCTAACGGTGGGTGGACAGATAAAATTTGTGTTCTCCACAGGGACCATTGCAGTGTTTAAGTCAAATGTGTTCCCTGCAGACACTTCTACATACAACTCAAGCATTGTGTTTACCATCCATTCTATATGTGTTTCCATCATTGAGTTGACATCATCATCACCCGATAAGATGAAGGTCATGTAGACATATCCAGGGTTTAGAAAACTTACTGGCAATCTATACACGATAGAAGTGATCTCTTCAAGAGGAGAAAGCATAAGTTTTTCTCTAATCAATTCTTTCAATCTGTCGAACGTAATATCACTAGACAACGTAATGACTTTTTTCCGTTCAGATTGAAACATAACCCCACAAACACCACCGGGAGAGATTGATCCATGACTATATACCAAGCATCTGACCCTCGTTGACATTTTTCTCTAATAAATACTGATAAACTGGAAAATGGCTAGCACTTACCTAGTTCACCGGAGGGGGCTGCAAGAGCCAAGAGTTGAGCAAGAACCTGCAAGAGCTTCACAGGGGGGCCCTGCGAAGTGTACTCCGACGCTCAAGTTAGTAAGAGAGTGATAAGAGAGTAAGAGAATTTCAGAGTGTAAGAAGTAGCTAACCTTGAACTGGTGAGATGGGCTCTATTTATAGAGCAGGGAGGAGAGAGGTGGTCAGCGCGCGGGGCGGACCACGTAACCGGACACGATCTCCACCAGCGAAGATGGTGGAGGCCGAGATTTGCGGAGCAAGGCAATCGTGGGTGATTGCGTGTTGCGTCGCTAGGCGGGCGCCTAGAAACTGGAGATCGTGGGTATGAGCAAGTCACTAGCCCACGATCTCCCGTAGCGTGGATTGCGGAGCGAGGTAGTCGTGGATGACCACGTGTCATTTGGGGGACGCGCGCCAAGACCCAGGATGGATCACGGCCGCCCCTAATTGTGATTAGGGCGCCCGATTGGCTCGAGGGCGCCTCGCAAGTTGCGGAGGGGAGAAGAGGCCCGGTGCGAGGGCCGTTTAGGCGTACGCCCAAATAGTGATGTATCACAAGTCCCTCCTTAAAGAAGTCTACGAGCGCGTTCGTCGTATCGTTCCTAAGGCGCGCGGGACGACAGGTCCGAAGAGCGTGCGATGGAACCCACCTTCGGGCCATGTAGGTGCGTTGATTGGCGAACGCCCAATATGTGCGGTAGTACTTGTCCCCTGCGCAGAGGAGAAAATAAGAATGGCGGGCTGCCATGGGAAAACGGAAAGTCAGTGGATTGTGGCGGGCAGCCAAGGGGTAGGTAGGGTTGTCTTGTCAAAGACACGTGGTGCAACCCGGGAGGCTGAATTTTGAAAATTCAGAAACGCCTCGTATGCCGCGCTTGGGAGGGTATAAAAGGGCCAAAGAATGCGTCTTTTGCACTTTTACACACTTCAGCGATTTGAGGAGAGAGAAAAGAGGAAAACGAAGGGTTCAATCGCCGGAGTACCAGAATCTTCGCCGGAGAACGAAGAGTTGTGACCGTGAAGGAGAATCATTCGAGCGAGAGGCAGCGAAAAATGGGTGTGGGTAGGGATGAGTATCTGGGTTTTCTGAGTTTTCTGGGGTGGTTGTGTTGGAGATTGTGCCCTAGGGCCAATCATTTTAAATATGTTTTGAACATATTAATTAATTTATGGAGATAAATTAATGGTTATCATATTATTAGCGTGTTTACTATGATGACAATCCTTGATTAATTATATGATAAATAATCTAAAACTGTCCCTGGTCGATCATTCACGTGGGAGCGTAAATGAACCAAGACCAGCATGACCTCGATGTATAGAGATACATGCACTAGACCTGAGGTCTTGATTATTCCGGCATTGTAGTTGTCAGACTTTGGCCTAGTCTAACGTTGCCCGTAACAGGGTAGCCATAAGGGAAGCGAGCCTCTCCTGTACACCTGTCACGATAGCCTTAGACCTGAGGTCTTGACTATTCCGGCATTGTAGTTGTCAAACTTTGGCCTAGTCCAACGTTACCCGTAGCAGGGTAGCCATACAGGCTAGGTACGGGTTTGGTTGATTACCGTGCAAAGGAATGTGGTTGACCAAGATGGGATTTTGTCCCTCATTTAAGATGAGAGATATTTAACTGGCGCCCTCGATGAGTCTGTCCAAGAAATGCGTGGCCACGCTGGGAATTGGGACTAACTCAGGAAATCGAGAAAGTTGTGGTTTGGATTTTGGATGACATTCCCGTGCCTGATCCATGACCAAAATATCGTGAGACAATAGGAATTATGACAAGGTGGTATTTAGGTTAAATCGTTAAGTCGTTAAAGCGATAACTCCCGTGTTTTGGGTAGTTGTGATGGCTTGCTAGAGTCCGCTCACGACTTGTGAGTCATAAAGATGACTTGCTGCCAACTTCACGTGAGGCCTGCTGGGTCACACATGAGCAGGATCAAGATGCTAATTTTTGGGACACAAATTAGGGTTAATTCGTGAGTCACTTAGGTGACACAATTTAGGACATAGTTAAATGTCTTAGGACATTAAATCTTGTCTTAAATAAATATCTATTGATAAACTGGAAAATGGCTAGCACTTACCTAGTTCACCGGAGGGGGCTGCGAGAGCCAAGAGTTGAACAAGAACCTGCAAGAGCATCACAGGGGGGCCCTGCGAAGTGTACTCCGACGCTCAAGTTAGTAAGAGAGTGATAAGAGAGTAAGAGAATTTCAGAATGCGAGAAGTAGCTCACCTTGAACTGGTGAGATGAGCTCTATTTATAGAGCAGGGAGGAGAGAGGTGATCCGCGCGCGGGGCGGACCACGCAACTGGACACGATCTCCACTAGCGAAGATAGTGGAGACCGAGATTTGCGGAGCAAGGCAATCGTGGGTGATTGCGTGTTGCGCCGATAGGCGGGCGCCTAGAAACTGGAGATCGTGGATATGAGCAAGTCAGTAGCCCACGATCTCCCGTAGCGTGGTTTGCGGAGCGAGGTAGTCGTGGATGGCCACGTGTCATTTGGGGGGCGCGCGCCAAGACCCAGGATGGATCACGGCCGCCCCTAAATGTGCCTAGGGCGCCCGATTGGCTCGAGGGCGCCTTGCATGGTGTGGAGGGGAGAAGAGGCCCGGTGCGAGGGCCGTTTAGGCGTACGCCCAAATAGTGATGTATCACAAGTCCCTCCTTAAAGAAGTCTACGAGCGCGTTCGTCGTATTGTTCCCCAAGGCGCACGGGATGACAGGTGTGGAAAACGTGCGATGGGATCCGTGCTTGGGCAGTGTGTTCACGTCGATTGGCGAACGCCCAAAAATGTGTAGGAGTACTTGTCCCCCGCGCAGAGGAAAGAATAAGAATGGCGACCTTCAACGGGAAAACGGAAAGTCAGTGGACTGGGGCGGGCGGCCAGGGGGTAGGTAGGGTTGTCTTGTCAAAGACACGTGTCACAACCCGGGAGGCTGAATTTTGAAAATTCAAAAACGCCTCGTATGCCGCGCTCGCAAGGGTATAAAAGGGCCAAAGGTAGCGTCTTTTGCACTTTTACACATTTCAGCGATTTGAGAGAGAAGAGAGGAAATCGAAGAGTCCAGTCGCCGGAGTTGCAGAACCGTCGCCGGAAATCGGAGCGAAGTGACCGTGGAAGTTCATCGGTTCGAGCGATAAGCTTTCTGGTAAGCCTTTTCTGGTGATTTTGCATGTTTCTTGCTGGGTTGGGCTTTGTATTCGTTAGTCGATGTTTCGTTTAATTTTTGGGTGGTGGTGAGGCCGTCGTGGATGACGGCTGAAATGGGTGGTTGCTGGGAAGGAATGTTGGGTAACCATTGTAGGGGGTTGAGTTTCTGGGTTTTCTCTGGGTTTTCTGGGTTGTTGTTCATCGTGTTCGTGTTCTCTGATGAGGGAGGGTTTGGGGTTTCTGGGTTTCTGGGGCGGTCGCCGTATGTGAGTGAGTCGGTCGCCAGTTTTATGGTCCTGATGACGTGTTTCCTTGTTGGCAGGTTGCGACGAGTGATCAGTAGTTGATAAACAGGGCGAGCGCCACAAATTGTTCAACTTTCAAACTAACAACCAAACGTACTATGTCTTCAGGTACCTCCTAACCCCTTGTGCTTTGACTTTTCTGGCAAGTGTTAGAGACCATGGTGGTCATTAGGTAGTTAGAAGAAGGTGAAGAACTAAGTAGAGTTAGTAGCTTGACTACACAGGGCAGTAGCTCTGTAGATTTGGAGGAGGTTCGTCTGTCGTTAGAGGAAACGGTGCGGCGGGCGGATAGGTTACTAGCAAGGAGAGCAAGCGGAAGGGCGGGCGCGCTGAGTGTCTATAGAGGGGGTATGGATTTGGTGGCTTTGGATCCATCAAGCGTGGAACGCGATCCATCAGAGGCGTCGGAGGAGCAAGTGCTGGAGCTCTCCGACCGTTCAGAGGAAGAGCCAGCAATGCTAAGAGGAGAGCCAACGGGTCCCCTGAGTGGGTCGGCGGCCGAGGGGGAGCGCCTAATCATGGCGCGTGATGAGGTGGAGTGGGACGCCGCGGAGGGGTTTGGGAACCCCGAAGTCAGGGCGACAACGGGGCCGCCAGCAGAGCCTTCCAAATTTGCCAACGACGAAGATTTGGAGGCGGCCCAAGAGGCGTACTTTGGGCCAGGTTCCAGCCGGGAGGCGAGCGGCATGGCCGTCGGTGTGTGGGACGGCAACAATTCCATGTGGTGGACTCATCGGCGTGGGTTCATCGTACACGAAATCCTGTTGCGGGAGTGTGATTCCGACATGCCGTTTACAGAGTTTGAGATGGAGGTGCTGAATCACCTCAACTGCTGTCCAGCGCAGCTGGCGGCGAACGCCTGGAGGAGCATAAAATTCTTGCAGTACGCTGCGTGGACGGTGGGCAGGGAGCTCACTGTGAAGTTATTTTTGTATTGGTTTTCTGTGAAGGCGGGGGACCATGGGCGGGTGAACATCCAAAGGAAGGGGGTGCTCTACCTGGGTTTCCGGCCAATATAAGTAACTGGAAGAATTGGAAAGACAGATACTTCCCCTTAGTGCACAACGATGTGGAACGCCCGTGGTGGGTGAGAGAGGAGGATGACCGTCCGTTGTTTCCGGTGGCGTGGTCGGACGCCATCACGGGGAGTAGCCCTATTAAGAGAGGGCATCTGAGCGAGGAGGAGCGGCGGACGGATAGGCTGCTAACCTCGTTTTACAAAAATTATGAACAAACATGTAATGTTTTGACTAACATTTGCTTTCCTTTCTTATGTATGATTTGGTTGTTTGGGCTGCGTCTAACGAGTGTGTTATTGGTTTGCAGCAATGAAAGAGGCGCAAAGGAGATCTGACGTCCAGGGCGCCGGGAGCTCGGCTGCGGCTGGCCGGGCGGAGAGGAGTGGGGAGCCGGGAAGGGCTCAAGGGAGGGCTCCAGGAGGGATGAGGGCGCCACCAGTCGCGCCAGGCGGGAGGCCAAGGGGTTCGGGCCCTTCGTCTCGCGCTCCCTCGGCCTCCGGGGGCGTGTGGCAGGCGTCGGCGAGCCCATCGAGGAGGAGAGCCGGACCACCAGTGTTAGCACCTGGTGGGATGAGACAGGCGGGGGGCCCGTCGGAGAGGGGGAGGAGGCCGGACGGGAGGGGGAAGGGCCCAGCTGATAGGGAGGAGCCGCCGGCAAAGAGGGCGCGCGTCGTCCGCCCAGCAGATCCCGGGGAGTTCATCCACTGGGACGATGAAGAATTGGATCGGTTCATTAAGGTGAGCCATCCGGATGGCGACGGGCTGAGCAACCCGCGGATGGAGATGCCGGACGCCCGGCGAGTGAACGAAAATGGGGAGGCTGAGTTCCCCTACCTGCCGTCGCGACCCTTCAGCGGGAGGTTCTCTGGGATAGCTTCCGTCCAATCCCTCTACTCCAACGGCACCTATGAGTGGCATGACACCATGGTAGCCGATGCCTACAAGCGACCGCCGGCGGATTATGCAGCGGCGTTTGGCATGATGGAGTCCGTGGCCAGCCACGCGGCACAGACGCTGTCGCATAATTTGGCCAAAGAGGTAGCCCGCCTGAGGGAGGAGGCCAGAGTGGCTGGCGGGGCCGAGCAGCTGAAAGCACTGGAAGCTGCCAGGGACAGGGCGTTGGAGGAAGCTCAGGCCGGGCAGGCCCAGATGAAGAAGCTTGAGGAGGAGAAGAAGAGGGAGAGGGAAAGGAGGAAGAAGGCGGACCAGGAGGTTGCAGAGGCGGTCCGGGAGGCGGGGGTGTAGCGGGGGGAGGCTGCGGCCGCCAAGGCAGAACTGGAGGCATACCGGGCGGGGGAGTCCCAGAGGTTGGAGCGCGCGCGCCGCGACGAACGTCGTCAGTGGTATTGGTACTATATCCAAGCCACATCGCGAGGGTTCGAGAACTGCAGGAAGCAGCTGGCGTTCTTGAATCCAGGGCAGAATGAGGCGGGCATCGATTATACCTTTGAGGTGTTGCCCGATGGTCGAGGCGGGGAGGAGATCCGTATGCGCGCGGATGATGATGAGCCCGGGACGCCAATGCCCGATTTGCCGGAGGACTGGACCATCCATGCGCTGGAGGTGCAGGAGGGGCGGTCCCCTCTCCGTCCTGGGGATGAGGGTTATGTGCCCCCGGCGGACGTCCAGAGTACTGCGGGCAACGAGCCAGACGCCGAACAAACGATGATAATCCCGGACAGCGGGGGTGCGGAGGGAAGCGGCGAGCATGCTCCGGGAAATGGCGAGCCGGTGATTCTGGACGATTAGGGCGTCCGTGACTTGTAATCTTGGGCGTGTGTGCCCCTTTTTTTTTGTTGTTAATTTGTATGGGGCGTATGTGCCTCTTTTGAACAAAGTTGAAGACCCTTGTGGTCATGATTAATGCTGGCCATAAGGCCATTTATTTTTGCTGTGATGATTATAACTCTTGTTATGTCTTATCTGTCGTTTGATATTTTGCGCAAGTGTATGTATGTGGATGTGTGTCCGCCCAACTGAGTTGGCGATCGGACTGTTGCGCTAGCCAGCCAAGAGGTAATGGACCAGCATGGCGTATGAGCAACTTCTCGGCTCATGGGCGCGCGGAGCACCTGTATGAAAGCGTATGGAGGCGTCCCTCCAGCCTTCGAGCTCTTCATTGGAGCGTACTTTACGTGTAGTAATTAGTTGTGGATTAGGCTGTGCCTAAATGAGAGTAATTGAAACAAACGCGAATGTAAATGAATCGAATAAATTCAAAGGAATGCCATAATTATATTGATGTAATGTGCTGGCGATCGTTACATAAAGTGAGTAATTACACCACGTAAAAGCGTACAAGAGATTACATAAATGCGAAAATACAAATGAAATCAAAGCGTGATATTGTTGACCGTGCGGTCGAGATACTTTCTGAGGCTCGCGACATTCCATGTGTTTGGCAGGCGGCGGCCGTCCAAAGTGGAGAGCACGTACGCGCCACCAGGGATAACTCTGGTGACCCGGTATGGACCTTCCCAGTTGGGATGGAGCTTGCCGTGCGAGCGGTTCAGGCGGTCGTTGGCCATATCGCGAAGAACGAGGTCGCCAACGTCAAAGGATCGGTGTTTGACCCTTTTATTGAAGTACTTGGCCATGCGCTCTTTGTAGGCGGCCTGGCGGATGCTGGCGATCTCGCGCACCTCCTCAAGTTCGTCTAGAGCTATCGCTCGACAACCTTGGTTTGCCTCCTCATTGTAGTATAAGACCCTGTCGGAGAGAAATGCGGTCTCAGCTGGAATCATAGCGGCCGACCCGTATGTAAGGGTGTAAGGTGCCTCGCCAGTGGATTCTTGAGGAGTGATACGGTAAGACCAGAGGACGGTTGGGAGCTCGTCCACCCATCGGCCTTTGGCATTGTCGAGTCTGCGCTTCAACCCATTCAGGATGATGCGGTTGGCGAGCTCGGTTTGGCCGTTGGTAGAGGGATGCTCGACGGAAGTGTTACCGAGGGAGATGTCATACTGGGCGCAGAAATCGCGGAAGGATTCACTGATGAATTGGCGGCCGTTGTCGCTGATGATTCGCTGCGGGACGCCAAAACGTGACAGTATGTTCTGCAAGACGAATGTTTTCATCTGGGCAGAGCTGATTGATTTCACTTGCTCGGCCTCGATCCATTTTGTGAAAAGGTCGATTGCGACGATAAGGAACCGGCGCTGGCCTGTGGCGGTCGGGAATGGCCCGAGGATGTCGATCCCCCATACGTCAAATGGCCAAGGGGATTCCATTGGGCGCAGGTCTTCACCCGGAATGTGGATGCGATTGGCGTGCTCCTGGCACTTTTGGCAAGTTTTCACCAGTGCTGTGGCATCCCGTATGATCGTGGGCCAGTAGTACCCCGAGATAAGTACTTTGCGTTTTAGTGCGGGCGCCGCTTGGTGTGAACCGCAGAGTCCTTCGTGGAGTTCCTCGAGAATGAGGCGGGCGTCGATTGGCCCTACGCATCTGAGGCAGGGCATGGAGTGACCTCGTCGATACAGATCATTCCCCCAGAGGAAGTAGTGTGCAGCCCGGCGCACCACCTTTCGAGCCTCGTTTCTGTCTGCCGGGAGGGTACCATCCCGGATGTAGGACGTGATGGGCGTTCGCCAATCAGCCGCTGTTGAGATAGCAAGGACCATCGGGCCTTCGATTGATGGGCGCTCCAAGGTGGTGCGGATGATAGAGGTGCGACTCCGAGCATCTGGCTTAGAAGCCAGTTTGGCTAAGGCGTCCGCCCTAGTTTTCTTGGAACGCAAGATGTGTGAGAACTGGGCGGCCCGGATGTGATGGCGCAGGATGTACTTTGCTTTTTCCACGTACTTGAGGATGGTGGGTTCCTTGGCCTCGAAGTCTCCCTTCATGTGCCCAACCACCAGCTGGGAGTCACTGTAGACGTGGATGTCCTGGGCGCCCATGCCCACGGCAAGCTCGAGGGCTGCGATGAGCGCCTCGTATTCGGCCTGATTGTTCGTGGCCGGGAAGCGTATGTCGATGGCCTGCTCAATACTATAACCCTCAGGGGATTCAACAATCACTCCCGCGCCACGGAGTTTGGCGGATGAGGCCCCATCGATGTAGAGGTTCCACACGATGGGGGTAGGATTGGCGGGCGTCATCTCAGCGACAAAGTCAGCCAAAGCCTGGCCTTTGATGGCGCGTCGTGGTTCGAAGGTCAGGCCGAATTCGGAGAGTTCAATCGACCAATTGACCAGGCGGCCCGCGATGTCGGGCTGGTGAATGATCTGCCTCACAGGGCGGTCGGTGCGGACGATGATCACGTACTGTTGGTAATAGGGTCGCAGCTTCCTTGTGGAAACAAGGAGGGCGTACACTAGCTTTTCGAGTAGGTGATA
>QANZ01037091.1:0-19715 GCA_003254925.1 Chamaecrista fasciculata | reverse complement strand
CTTATATATAGATGCACAATCCAAATAAAATTCAAGATAATTAAATTTTTTTAATCTTTTTTAAATATCATCCTGGTCTACTTAATTGACTCAATTCAGTATATAACAAAGATTTATGTTCTATTTAGATGAATATTTAAATTAGAGACAAGATCGATGATCAGATATAAATGTACCATTTGGTATATCATTAATTTGATGTTTAGATGTAATAGTAATCCATATAATTCTTTCGTGTGCTTCATCGTCATTTTCATCTTGATCGCATCCTTCCATCGCTAGTATGTCTAAATTGCTCACACAAACTAAGAAAGAGAACCAATTTATTTTTTGGTAAGCATAAAGGAACCAAATTAACCCGTCTCTTATTTGCACATCTTTAAAAATGAGAATTTTACACATTTGAGACAAATAGAAAATATATGAAATACCCGTCGACTATATATTAATAGATACCTTTGGTAAATCATTGATTTGATAGAAATAGATAATTTGTCGATATATATCCCTTGTCTTTAGCTTGGAGCATCTCCCTCTTACTCCTCATCTTCTTCCTCAATGTTTTTATTTTTCAAAACTTACATATCTTTTAAAAGTGAATAAATTTAAAACAATGACGAGCTAAACTACGATTATACATGTAATCTATCTTGCCATTATTCAATTAACATTAAATGCATTTAAATCTTGGACATGCAACAAAATCCTGGTAATTAATGTATGTAATTAAATATCTTTTAAGTCAATACTTATTAAGTTAAAGAGTTTTTACAAAAAAAATATGATTTTCCTTTAATGATTATTTAAAAGAATGACGAGCTAAACAATGACTGTTTAAAACAAAGATTGATTAAAATATGATTATTTAAAACAACGACTACTCAAACTACAACTAATCAAGCAATGACATTAATTTAAGTAAACAACGATATTGGTACATTTATGTACTATATATGAATATCATAATTAAGATGACTTGGCATCTAGAAACATAAAAAAGTAATGAGTAATAAGTAAGAAAAAATATGTGTGTATTTAAAACAACGACTAGTTAAATTACGACTATTTAAAACAACGATTAGTAAAATTATGATTATTTAAAAAAATGACTAGTCAAATTACAATTATTTAAAACAACGACTAGTCGAACTATGACTAATCAGACTGCAACTTTAATTAAACTAAACATTGACATTGGTACATTTACTTTTATGCACTATATATATGCATTTTTCTTTTTTTACTCATTACTCATTAGTTTTTATGTTTCTAGATGCCAAATGATCGTAATTATGATATCCATATATTATATTCTTAACTCACAATTCCAATTCATTCAATTACCAAAATATGTACCTTTCAATGTTTTTATGAAAAAATGTTTAGATTCTTGATATAATCCATGTCCAATAGTGTTGAATAAAAATCCTTTTATATATATATATCTGCCCTAAAAGAATTAGTAAATTTTAATTTTTTTATAAAAAAATGAATTAATCTAAAATATTTTTATCAACAATAATCGTTGAATAAATTTAAGCATACATACCACGAAGTCTATGTCTTCAATTTGGTTGTATCCTTTTGCCACTAGTCGGGCAGCTTATACCTCTCAATAGTACCATATGGTTTTAGTCTAATAATATACCCACTTTGAATCAATAGCTTGCTTTCCTGGTGCGAAGTCAGTGATTTCCCAGGTTTTAGCTCCTTATCCATTGCTTGATTTGCTTCTTGCCACTCAATGTGTTGACTAGATTCTTTTAAAGATTGTGGTTCTTTTACCTGTGTCCAATTTTTTCCATGAAAGCTACATAGTCATGTGAAAGAGAAAAACTGTTATTGTCATCAGTTACATTATGTTATACGAAATCTCTCAACATCATTACAAAAATGAGAATCATTAATAGTTTGCTCTAACTCAGAGCTAAGGACAGGGTTCCTAACATCAACATCATTACAAGAATGAGAATTATTAAGTAACAATTGGCTCTAGAATGTACATATTCTCTAGATAAACTCTAGTAGCTACAACTTCCTTAGTCTTCTAGTCATGTATCAGACAAGATGAGTTAAAAGCAACAATTACATCTCCAGAAATAACTTTTTTAACAGATAATATGTTATATTTAAAAGATGGTATAAGAAGAACATTTTTATAGTAATTTTTCATTAATTCTGACTTTCCTTGCCTTAGAAACTATGATAGCATAACCATTTGGTAAGTAAACTGAAATAGTTTTATGCATTTTCTCAATATCATGCATTAACCTTCTATCAAAGCACATATGGGACGAAGCCCCAGTGTCAACAATCCGGTAAAAACTATCAGAAGGAAATTGTTGGAAAGAAGTGCCTACAAACCTTGGTCCACTCACCTAAACCAGATCTACTAAGAAAAATCAGTTAGGAAAATAGATAAACTACACATTTGTTCAATATTTTGGTACAGATGCAAACATGCACCTTAAAGCAATGTTGATAGAAGACAAACTTTGCTTTCTATAAAATATTGTTGTTTCCCTCCTCTTTTTAATTTAGATATTTTTAAAATACTTTCTATTGTAAACTTCCTTTTAAAATAATATTTCAAAAAATTAAATAAAACTTCAATATATATATAAGAAAGCAAGGAGTAAGACACTATATTTTATAGAGGTTCGGATTCAAGTATAACTTGATCCTACATCCTCTCTTCAAACACATGGCATGAGAATTTTATTAAATGGGTAATCACAATTACATAATGCCAACCACGTTATTGGTAACCACAATTGGTTTTACAGCAACTCCTAATTAATTCAATCTTTACACTCTTTTTTTTTTGGCCAAAAATCTTTACACTCTCAACAACCTTACAAATTGCACATAACCATACGAGTTTTTTGACTTTTCTACTACTCTTTTAGTACCCTAACCCAAGATTCATTAAATAGTTTTACACATTAGTGACTGCACAAACTCTAAAATATCAGGTTCTTAACTAAATAGACAATAATGAATTCACACATGAACTTCGATAATGGGAACACCTTTTGCATGATTGGAGCATGCTTGGCTGCTTTTGTTCTTCTAAAATTCTTCAAATCTTGAAGGTGCAAGAGCTAGTACAAATGTAATCCTTATTTGCTTCTTTGACTTACCAAAGTTGACAAACAACTGAATTACATTGATGTCCTGCATGTAATTATCACATAAGTAAAATAAGAGGAAATTGAATTCCATACAAATAAGGTACCTTGTTATTACAAAGTCAGTATTAATTTACAAGTTTAATTCGCTATCATTATCATTACTAAAACCTCAATTTAAAATTCTCTCATTTGAAATGTCAATATTATGAAATACTACTCAAGAAAAATCGTATTTGATGTTAAACAAGTTCACTGTGTTGAAAGAAAAATAAATAAAAATAAAAGTTACCTTTTTTTAATTATCAATTTGTGACTGTACCAACAACACTTTTGCCACCATTGCTAGCAAAAAAAAAAATTCAGTAAAACATTGAATCGTCCAAAACCAAAAGCTTGTTCTAACGCAAATTAAAAATTTGAGGGATACTGAAACTAAAATTTTCCTCTCTTATCATTATATATCATGCTGAATGAGTCACCTTTTAAGTTGAACGATTCCCTTGCTCCTCACAAGATCTAACCACTGCTCCAACACAATTTTGCCACCATTACTACTTACTAGCCGCCAAAAAATAAAATTTTCAAGGATCAGATAAATTAAAAAAAATGAACAATCCAAAAGTAATAACCAAGACCCTAATGCAGCCACCATGCATTCACACCATTTTGGATAGTTGATATTAATTATCATCATATTTCATTCTCAATATCTCTATGTATATAATATGTGAGCTTTCTCCTTAGCTTGTTCATATTTTCATTTTGGTAATGCTCTCAACTTAACCATAGAACTATTGCCCTTCACATAATATCAGACTAAATCCTTAAAAGAAATAAACAAATATGCTTTTGTTAATCAATTTAATTTTTATATAAAGAATTTCTAAATCATACTGAAATGTATTAATAGAAGAAGTCGTCAGGTCAACTATGGCGGTTTGATTTTTTTTTTTTGTTTTATTTTAAAGCAAGAGAATTGGAAAAATATGAAGTGAACAAATGAGTTCTGCCAAGAAGACAAGCTTCAATTCATTAAACAATTTGGGATACCTTGGAACATGCCACTACATAGTTCCTAAGGAAATTGGTTAAAGATATAAATATGAATTGTTGGAGATTAGGTTTGCGTTTGATCTTTGTTTATAGATAATTACATATAATTCAAGTAGTATTGAGGGATTATTATAATTAATATGTGATATTTTATTATTTATAGAGGTTCATCTAATCAGGCCCAACTGCTACTGTATTTTAATCCAACTTGTTTCTTCATTTTCTTTTTTCTTTGATTAACTTGTTTAGAATCAAGGGTAAGGAAGTATCCTTTTAATGAGCAGGAAGAACAATAAAGCATTGATTTAGAGATGCAAAGACCACTTATACTAATGGAACAATACAGATGCACCATTTATCAGATCTTCTTAGAAGGAGAGCAAAGCTTTACAAACTTCAAAGTCTCTAACAGGAAATGCCTCTTTGCTATCCCTAATCTCTTCAACCTTCTCGCGAAATTGCCGTCACCCACTGGACCCAACCCTGCCAAGTGGTGCACACATGGTTGAGTGGGTTCGAACCCACTTAGCCAACAAGCTTGACCCATCACTCATACTTGACCAAAAGCTCATAAACAGGTCTGAGCCCACCATTATGCATGAGATGCTTCAGACTTTAGTTGTCTCCTTCCTCTGCATCTCCAACATTAATGCATGTTGTGTCCATCTTGATGCAATGTAAGCAAACCCCGTTAAAAGTTTGAACACATATCCACAAACAAATATACGAGTCTATACTCCAACAAACACAGATTCTAGATAGGTTTCGAACTTGACTTACAAATGGTGCTGAAACATCTTTCATCTCAGTGGAAATAAAGCCACATTTAAGGCAGTATATCCCAATTTCTTCATCCAATCAATACTCATGTTCACAATGTTTTTTGGAATTTTCCCCGGCCTCACTAACAGGTGCAGCATTTGAATCCTGATAAGATAGTTAAAGTAAATTAGCTATAGAAAAGTAAAATGATGATGAACAAGAAGAAGAAGACCCGCGTACCTGGGATAGGTTTCTGGGTACATAGGCTGCAATGCTGCATGAAATATTGCAGATGAAAGACATTTGGTGCATCATTGTTTTGATGATATGATAATATATACTCGTTCAACGTATAATGATTAGGAAGAGGAAAGTATATAGTTTTGGGATAAGACGCCATAAGGGTGAAAATAATTTGGTGTGAGAAAACATAGATTGGTTGAAACATGTATATATGTTGATGCGAAATTGATGATCAAGAGGGACCATATTTATACTTGACTATACATTGAAGGGGTACAGTCAATTAATGTATGTAATTAAAGCAATTAATGTATGTAATTAAATCCTGTAATTAATGTATGTAATTAAAGCCTGGTGAACATTAATACTTGACTATACATTAATTGAAGGGGTATAGTCAATTAATGTATGTAATTAAAGCTTGGTTAATGTTAATTGAAGGGGTATAGTCAAGTAATTTGGAGTGAGAAAACGTAACTTGGTTAATGATGTGAATTTGCCCTCTTCAGTTGTGGACTAGAGGTGCATTTCTGTGGTCAATGACATCAAATTTCTGTTGAATAGCATTTCTTTGAGTAAGGTGTTGTGGGTTAGTAGGTCTTCTAACAAAGCCGTTGATTGGCTAACCAAGTATGCTTTAAAAAGTTTAATATTTTATATTGGTCAAAACCTCAAATTGGTCCTAAATGTATGGGGTATATTTCAGATTGATTCTAGATGTTTTATTTGTTTCAGATTAGTTCTACATATTATATATCATAATTTCTCAAATTGGTTCTAAACTTACCTTCGGAACACAATTTGACGTCATTTATTAATAGTTTCAACTGAACAAAAAAAAAATGCAAAAGTTAACACATAATTTCAAACTCATTTTGTGCACAAAAGCCTCTTCTGTTAAGTCACCGTCAATTTCATTAACGAATTAATCCAATCAGCAATCAAGCCATTTTGGTATGCTTATGATATATGTTAAATTCTTATTGATGCTTTATCATAAGGAGACACTGCACTTAACGCCTAAAAAAGGTAGACACTGCCTAGAGGCATGACTCTAATTATGCACTTTAATTTCCCTTGGGTTCAAGCCTTTGCTTAAATAGTCACTGTTAGATCCATCGCAACCAAGTTCTAATCAATTTATTTATCCAAGCTCAATCGATCCTAACGACCTAACACATTATTGATGCTACTACAAATTGGAGGTTTCGATCTTATAAAATAGGCGAAAGTCTTGTTTTGGTCCCTCAAATTTGTTCAAAGTTTCGTTTTGATCCCTTAAATTTTTTTTCGTTCTTTTATAATTCTTTAAATTTTCAAAATGTTTCACCGGTCTTGGTCCCAATTTCAGAGTCGAAGCCATTACTTGTCCAAAGCGGTGTTGAAGTCTTCGACGGTGAAGGCAACACCTGCTATGTTTTGTTTGAAGCAACAATGGGAAGCACAGAGCGCTTCTGGGTTTTCTTTAGAGCCAAAATAGGACTTCGGGTCTTTGGCCAATAAAATATAAAAGGTCAAACCCTCAAATTGATCCTAGATGTATAGGATAAATTTTAAATTCATAATAAATGTTTCATTTGATTCAGATTGGTATTATATGTTTGTATAATTTCTCAAATTGGTCCTAAATTAATGACATTTCTCTCATTTGAAATTCAAATGCAATGAATTATGAGTTAGGAGTTATTTTTGACAAAGCATCCAGTTGGGATTGTCAACAAGCAAGATCAAATCAGCTCCCGAAAGTTAGTCACTTATATATCTAATAGTTAAACTAGTAAAGTTTGTCATATATCTCTCATTTCAAGTCGGAACATGATGAGTTTGAAATTATATGTTAACTTTTGAATTTTGTTTTTTGTTCAGTTGAAACTATTAACAAATGACGTCAAATTGTGTTCCGAAGGTAAGTTTAGAACCAATTTGAGAAATTATGATATATAATATCTAGAACTAATCTGAAACAAATAAAACATTTAGAACCAATCTGAAATTTACCCCATACATTTAGGACCAATTTGAGGTTTTGACCAATATAAAATATTAAACTTTTTTTTTCCTGGATGGCATGAAACTTTACTAATATTGTTATACTTAAAAAAGAATAAAATGAAATCATATGTGATGTGTCTTTTACATTTTGATATAATTATCTGTTTTTTAAGTCATTTGTCTTGTAACAAATGTAAAGTGAAAGGAAAGAATGAATATCATTGATGATTAACGAATTGATACAAGAGTATTTATAGATAACATAACTCATAAATATTTTAAAATTATTATTTCCAACATTCCTCTTAAATTTAAGGGTAAAATACAGGAAAGGTACTTGTGGTTTGGCCTAATCTCACTTTTATGACGTGTGGTTTCAAAAGTTGCACATAAGGTACCTGTGTGTTTCGTCGTTAAACAGAAGCAGTACTTGTGTAATTTTCCGTTAAAGAAAGGGTTGTTTTGCTATTTTGGCCAAATTTGGGGGGGGCAAAAGAGTAATTCCGATGCAAGGAGAAAGAGGCTAGATCCATAGTATTGCCCAAAAACATTTAAATTCTTTCAAAACAATCCCTAAAACTCAAAAGTTCTAGAAATAGAGATTTTTGAAAAAAAAATTATATTGTTGGATTCATTGAAAATAGTAGGTTCCAAATATATATTTTCCTTTCAAAAATATTATATCTATAATTTATTATTTCTTACTCAAAAGTGTCTTATAATAAAATTAAAATGAAACACGGATAAAATTTTTTTGTCAGGTTGCTCTCAAAATTTAACCACAAGCTCATAAGGACTTCTAGATTAACTACACAATTTACTTTTAAATCAAATGCTAAGTCTAATGTCTAACATGGTACCTTGGGGTATTACAGAAACCCTCTTCGATCTGCAATTTCAACAACCCTAATTTCATCAAATCAAATTAGAAACTTTAAATCTTTGAAATTGCTTCAAAATGCACCGAGAAATTTAGAGATGATAATTCGGGTGATTTCTGATTAATTTATATCTATGTGTGTGTGTGTGTGTGTGTGTGTGTGATTTCTGATTTAATTTGATGAGTGGAATTTGAAATTCGTATGAGAAATGAGGGTTTGTTGAGTTTATGGGAAGAAGATGATGATGAAGATGAAGAGAGTGTTGGGTTTCATCGTTTACTGTTCAAAATATGAAGCTAATATGTAGTTCAAGCTTCAGCAAAACCACAGGTACATAATGTGCAACTTTTGAAACCACAAGTACAACTTTTTCCGTCAAAAATTTAACGAAAAATTACACAAGTACTGCTTCTGTTTAACGGCGAAACACACAGGTACCTAATGTGCAACTTTTGAAACCACACGTCATAAAAATGAGATTAGGCCAAACCACAAGTACCTTTCCTGTATTTTACCCTAAATTTAAATATCTCTTATAATCAATGATATTAACTTTTTGCAATCTTTCATTATTCATTTTTCTTGATTAATTATTTCTTTGTGTCTTTATCTTCTCTTTCTTTCATCTTGATCTACTATTCACTCAATTTATCATTTTTTTTTGGGCCAATTCTCAATTTATCATTGACTTTATCAATGTATATGCTTCATTCACTTTCTTCAACCCCCCAATTGGTACTCATCATCATATTTCCTTTTTCATATTCATACAATACGCGCGACAAATTAAACTTTTTTTTTGTCACTAGCTTACGTGTATCACAAGTATCTAATATGAAGTTGGACCACTTACATTTTTTGGTCATTGGTTCACGATCAGATGTATCATATGTACCACTATTATCTGATGTCAAGTTGATGACTTTATCTTCACCTTAATCTTCATCTTCATTACTTTCACTAAATCTTCTATGATGAATAGAATTTTTACCCTTTTGAGTCTTGGTTTGAGCAGCATAGATATCAACACTAGTCAGACCTTCATTTTCTTTAATGATATCCCAATATTCCTTGAATAGACCTTCATATGTTTCTCTGTCAGTCAAGCTAATTTTTTCCTCCCAGAGTCTTCCGTCTCCAAATTGTTTTCAATAATCAAAACTAGATCCCAACAATTCCTTTTTCTCCTTTAATAATAGAAAATTCAGAGGTAGCATAACACTTCTTGCATACAGCTTTTGGACAGCAATATCACTGTAAAACATATATATAAAATAAGGCCGTCAAATACTAGTTTATTTATCAATTGTGTTACATATTGATTTGTAATAATATAATGTGTTGCATTAGATAATGACTAAGTGTGAGAGAAAGATATTAATATTTTGATTATCACACTGGATTTTATACACATATAATAAATATTTTTATAATGAAAATGTATAAACTAACCAATTTTTTTTTTGGTAAGCATAAAAGAACCAAATTAAGCTGTCTCTTATTTGCACAACATATATAAAAAATGAGAATTTTATACATTAGAAGCAAGAAACATAAAATATATGAAATACCCATTGACTTATATATATTGATAGATACCTTTGGTAAATAATTGATTTGGTAGAAATAGATAATTTGTCAATGAGTAAAATAACTTTCCGGTCCCTGATTTATGCACTCGCTGACAGATAGGTCCCTGAATTTTATGCATTGCTCTAGCCGGTCCCCGAAATTAGCAAACGCCTAACTAATTGGTCCCTCCGTCATATTGTCGTTACAAAAAAGCTGACGTGGCCATAACGAACGCTGATGTGTCCCGTTATGGCCACGTCAGCACCCGTTATGTTTTTTTTTTAAAAAAAAAAAAGAGCTGTCACGTCATAAAATAGCGACACATCAGCATTTCCTCATTGTACTTATAGGTCCCTGACCCATTTTTATTCCAATATTCTCAATTCCCCCTCTTTTTCATCATTTTCATTCATTTTAGTCCCAAATCCTCAAAATAAAATTATAGTGTCCCAAAACTTTTCCAAACATTCCAATTTAATCCTTAAAAATATTTAAAACCCTAAACACTAAAACCCAAAACCCTAAAACCCCAAAATCTAAAACTTCAAACCCTAAACTCTAAAAAAAAGTCTGAGTTGAACAATTAGGCCCTTGACCCATCTTTATTTATATTATTCTCAATTCCCCCTCTTTTTTTTCATCTTCATTCATTTTAGTCCCAAATTATTCTCAATTCCCCCTCTTTTCAAAATAAATTTTCACAATAAAATTTTCAAAAACACATCTGGAGCGCAACGCACAAAGTAGATCAGAACCACACCCCACGTAGCAGACGAGAACGACGGTACCCAAAGCAAGCACAAACGGAGCAGATCAGAACAGACCGAGCAGACGACAGAGCAACGGAGTAGATCTAACCGACAGAGCACAAAAACGCAGGCGAAATACAGAGAGCAGCGAATGGAGAAAAACAGACGAGGACTGTGCACGGAGTGAGCTCGGCATGACGACGGAGCAAGTTCAGAACGATGGCGGAGCACGGTTGTGACGAACGATGCTCACGCACTCAGGACGGCCAAACTAAGAGAGAGAAAATTATGGAATAGTGCTTCCAAGATGATCACAAATCGAAGTGAAGAAGAAGAAGAAAGATCGAAAGTGTTCTTTATTTTTTAATGAAATTGACTAAAAAGTGTTGTGTTGCATTTATACATGGGAAAGATGAATGTAGAGTATTGGAAGGATGGTGAAATCCAAATTGGGGAATAAGATGACGACGCTGTGCCTGATGATGATGCTTAGTTGTGATGAAGATTATGATGATGTGTAAAAAATTGTGATGTGTAATTTTTGTAAATTTCTGCTGATGTGTAATTTTTTTAAGGTTTAGGATTTAGAGTTTAGAGTTTAGGGATTAGGGGTTTAGGGGTTTAGAGTTTTAGGGTTTAGGGTTTGAAATATTTTTAAGGACTAAATTGGAATGTTTGGAAGAGTTTTGTAACACTTTACAATTTTATTTTGAGGATTTGGGACTAAAATGAATGAAGATGTTGAAAAAAAAGGGAATTGAGAATAATGGAATAAAAATGGGTCAAGGACCTAATTGTTGAACTTAAACTTTTTTTTTAGGGTTTAGGGTTTAGGGTTTGGGATTTTAAGGTTTAGTGTTTAGGGTTTTTAATATTTTTAAGGACTAAATTGGAATGTTTGAAAGAGTTTTGGGACACTTTACAATTTTATTTTGAAAATTTGGGACTAAAATGAATGAAGATGAGAAAAAAAGAGGGGGAATTGAGAATAATATAAATAAAGATGGGTCAAGGGCCTAATTGTTCAACTCAAACTTTTTTTTAGAGTTTAGGGTTTGAAGTTTTAGATTTTGGGGTTTTAGGGTTTGGGGTTTTAGAGTTTAGTGTTTTAAATATTTTTAAGGACTAAATTGGAATGTTTGGAAAAGTTTTGGGACACTTTATAATTCTATTTTGAGGATTTGAGACTAAAATGAATGAAAATGATGAAAAAGAGGGGGAATTGAGAATAACAGAATAAAAATGGGTCAAGTACCTATAAGTACAATGAGGAAATGCGGATGTGTCGCTATTTTATGACGTGGCAGCTCTTTTTTTAAAAAAAAAAAAAATATAACGGGTTCTGACGTGGCCATAACGGGACACGTCAGCACATAACGGGACACATCAGCGTCCGTTATGGCCACGTCAGCTTTTTTGTAACGACAATATGACGGAGGGACCAATTAGTTAGGCGTTTGCTAATTTCGGGGACCGGCTAGTGCAATGCATAAAATTCAGGGACCTATCTGTCAGCGAGTGCATAAATCAGGGACCGAACAGTTATTTTACTAAAATATATATCCATTGTCCTTGGACCATCATCCTCTTCCTCCTCATCTTCTTCCTCAATGTTTTTTTCTCAAAACCTATGATATCTTTTAATAGTGAGAATTTCGAATTGCTTGCTGGTTAGAACACTTATTTATAGATGGATACATTTAAAATAACGACGAGTTAAACTACGACTATTTAAAACAACCATTGGTTAAAATACGATTATTTAAAAAAAAACAACTAATCGAACTACGACTAATCAAGCTATGACTTTAATTAAACTAAACAACGACATTGGTACATTTATGTACTATATATGGATATTATAATTAAGATGGCTTGGCATCTAGAAACATAAAAATGTAATGACTAATCAATGGGTAAGAAAAGAAAAAATGAATATTTTTAAAACAACTAGTTAAACTACGACTATTTAAAGCAATGATTAGTTAAACTACGTTTATTTAAAACAAAGACTAGTCAAACTACAATTACTTAAAACAACGACTAGTCGTACTACGACTAATCAAACTATGACTTTAATTAAACTAAACAACAACATTGGTATATTTACTTTTATGTACTATATTTTTTTTTTCTTTTCTTACCCGTTACTCATTACATTTTTATGTTTCTAGATGCCAAACCATCTATCCATATATTATATTCTTAATGCAGAACCAATTTATTCAATTACCAAAATATGTTCCTTTCAATGTTTTTACGAAAAAACTTTTAGATTCTTGATATAATCTATGTCCAATAGTGTTGAAAAAACATCCTTTTTATATCTACCCTAAAAGAGTTAGTAAATTTTTGCCACTAGTCGCGTAGCTTGTACCTCTCAATAGTACCACAAAAAATTGAAATATATTCATGTCCTGCATGTAATTATCGAATAAATAAAATCAAAGGAAATTGAATTCCATACAAATAAGGAACCTTGTTATTACAAAAGTCATTATTAATTCACAAGTTTATTTCACAATCATTATCAATATTAAAACCTNGCTTACGTGTATCACAAGTATCTAATATGAAGTTGGACCACTTACATTTTTTGGTCATTGGTTCACGATCAGATGTATCATATGTACCACTATTATCTGATGTCAAGTTGATGACTTTATCTTCACCTTAATCTTCATCTTCATTACTTTCACTAAATCTTCTATGATGAATAGAATTTTTACCCTTTTGAGTCTTGGTTTGAGCAGCATAGATATCAACACTAGTCAGACCTTCATTTTCTTTAATGATATCCCAATATTCCTTGAATAGACCTTCATATGTTTCTCTGTCAGTCAAGCTAATTTTTTCCTCCCAGAGTCTTCCGTCTCCAAATTGTTTTCAATAATCAAAACTAGATCCCAACAATTCCTTTTTCTCCTTTAATAATAGAAAATTCAGAGGTAGCATAACACTTCTTGCATACAGCTTTTGGACAGCAATATCACTGTAAAACATATATATAAAATAAGGCCGTCAAATACTAGTTTATTTATCAATTGTGTTACATATATATGATTTGTAATAATATAATGTGTTTCATTAGATAATGACTAAGTGTGAGAGAAGGATATTAATATTTTGATTATCACACTGGATTTTATACACATATAATAAATATTTTTATAATGAAAATGTATAAACTAACCAATTTTGTTTTTGGTAAGCATAAAAGAACCAAATTAAGTTGTCTCTTATTTGCACAACATCTATAAAAAATGAGAATTCTACACATTAGAAGCAAGAAATAGAAAATATATGAAATACCCATTGACTTATATATATTGATAGATACCTTTGGTAAATCATTGATTTGGTAGAAATAGATAATTTGTCAATATATATCCATTGTCCTTGGACCATCATCCTCTTCCTCCTCATCTTCTTCCTCAATGTTTTTTCTGAAAACCTATGATATCTTTTAATAGTGAGAATTTCGAATTGCTTGCTGGTTAGAACACTTATTTATAGATGGATACATTTAAAATAACGACGAGTTAAACTACGACTATTTAAAACAACCATTGGTTAAAATACGAATTTTTAAAAAAAAACAACTAATCGAACTACGACTAATCAAGCTATGACTTTAATTAAACTAAACAACGACATTGGTACATTTATGTACTATATATGGATATTATAATTAAGATGGCTTGGCATCTAGAAACATAAAAATGTAATGACTAATCAATGGGTAAGAAAAGAAAAAATGAATATTTTTAAAACAACTAGTTAAACTACGACTATTTAAAGCAATGATTAGTTAAACTACGTTTATTTAAAACAAAGACTAGTCAAACTACAATTACTTAAAACAACGACTAGTCGTACTACGACTAATCAAACTATGACTTTAATTAAACTAAACAACAACATTGGTATATTTACTTTTATGTACTATATTTTTTTTCTTTTCTTACTCGTTACTCATTACATTTTTATGTTTCTAGATGCCAAACCATCTATCCATATATTATATTCTTAATGCAGAACCAATTTATTCAATTACCAAAATATGTTCCTTTCAATGTTTTTACGAAAAAACTTTTAGATTCTTGATATAATCCATGTCCAATAGTGTTGAAAAAACATCCTTTTTATATCTACCCTAAAAGAGTTAGTAAATTTTTGCCACTAGTCGCGTAGCTTGTACCTCTCAATAGTACCACAAAAAATTGAAATATATTGATGTCCTGCATGTAATTATCTTAATAGTAATGTAATTATCGAATAAATAAAATCAAAGGAAATTGAATTCCATACAAATAAGGAACCTTGTTATTACAAAAGTCATTATTAATTCACAAGTTTATTTCACAATCATTATCAATATTAAAACCTCAATTTAAAAGTCTCTTATTTTAAATGCCAATATTGTGAAATACTACCCAAGAAAAGTTGTATTTGATGTTAAACAAGTTCACTAAGTTGAAAGAAAAATAGTATACCTTAATATATATTTTTTTCTTTGAAAAAAGATTCTCATGAATTGTTTTTGGAGAATTTATACATTTGATAAGTTATTAGTTGAGAATGAAAGAAAATCAATGTCATATTTGAAAAAATATTAAACATTTCTAGGATTATCAAAGTTGAACTAAAAAAAAAATATTGTAACATTCTTGGAAATATTGCAAAATAATCCTATGACTCTTTTAACTCATCCAAATAAATAGTTTTATATTCTTGAAAATCACATTTCAAAAAATATGATTTATGAGAATGAAAAATAATCGGTGTACCAAACAGTCCCTTATTACTTGACTATACCCCTTCAGTTAACATTAAATGATTTTAAATCTTGGATCATGCAACAAAATCCTAGAAATTAATGTATGTAATTAATTACCTTCTAAGTCAATACTTATTAGGTGAATGAGTTATTACATTAATTTATGATTTGAATTTAATAATCTTCTTAATTGAAGTAGGACATTTATTTCATCGAGTTAAATAAATAAATAAGTATCCTTAGAAACAAGTATAAATATTCTTTTTTAGCCTCAAATGATACTTCAATAAACAAAAGCCCAGCCAAGGCAGGCCCAAAACAAGACAAAACACAAAAAAATCTCAATACGAGAGAGGCTACAAAAACCAGCGAAGAGAACAAAAATGAAATAAAAGGCAACAATAAAAATCAACAAAGAAAGCCAACGCAAAAAAGCTAGACTGAGTAAAAGCTGAAATCATCCAATTACACTCCTATGCACATCAATATCAGCAGAGATGATGGCAAGAAAGGAGGATGGGGGCCCAGACGCTCACTCAAAACGACTCATTCCCTTTAAAGAATACTTGGCCAGCCAATCGGCGGCCTTGTTAGAAGACTTACTAGCCACAACACCTTACTCAAAGGAATGTTATTCAGAAAAAACTTGATGTCATTGACCACAATAACCAGGCTTTAATTACATACATTAATTGTCTATAGCCCTTCAATTAATGTATAGTCAAGTATTAATGTTAACCAGGCTTTAATTACATACATTAATTCCAGAATTTAATTACATACATTAATTGACTATATCCGTTCAATGTAGAGTCAAGTATAAATATGGTCCCTCATGATCATCAATTTCGCATCAACATATATACATGTCTCAACCAAGCTATGTTTTCTCACTCCAAATTACTTTCACCCTTAGCCTCTTGCTCCAAAACCATATACTCTCCTCTTCCTCCTAATCATTATACGTTGAATGAGTATATATTATCATATCATCAAATCAATGATGCACCAAATACATACCTTGTGTTTCAATTGTGAGTATATTCCCTTTTCCCAAATTTTTATTTATATATTAAAGTTTATTTTTACTTCAATATTATTTTATTAGAGATAATGTTTCAATTATTGTGATTTCAATATATATATATATATATATGATTATGATTATTGAATTATGTTTTGTGTAGGGCTATTGCAATCCAATGTTTTGTTATATCCTCATGCGTGCAGGCCTCTTGCTTTCTCTTGAAATGGGGATGGCATTAGCTTTGAAGCATAAAATACAAGTGGATATTGTTCTTGATCGTGTGTTTTAGTCACTTGGAAAGTCCATTACTTTACAAGATATATAGAAGAAACAGATCCTCAATTTTATAATAGTTGTAAGAAAATATTGGAAATGGATGATGACATCGTTGATTCAAATGCTTAATTTAGGCCTTACCTTTATTAGAGAAGAGAAGGAATTTGGAATTAAAAAAGTAATTGAGCTTTGTCAAGGTGGGGAAAGCCTTGCAGTAAATAGCAAGAACAGAGGCATGTTTGTGGATCTTGTTATTAAGGACCGTTTTGCAACATTTATATTTGATTAGGTGGCTCATTTTGCAAAAAGTTTTAATGATATTCTTCTCAGAAAAGATCACCACTAATATTCCATTTTCTGGACTATTTTGGATTGAACTGAAATTATTTTCTGCATGTCTGCACCAATTTGTAATTTTCTGGACTGAACTGAAATTATTTTCTGTATGTCTGCACCAATCTGTAATTTTATGGATTTTTTGTACTGAACTGAAATTTTTTTTTTGCATGTCTGCACCGATCTATACTTTTCTGCACTGTTTTGGACAGTACTAAAATTATTTTCCGCACGTTCGGACTAATTTGTGGCTAAATTTCTATGGGGACTGATCTGAATTTAATTTTTTCTATCATTGGGACTGTTACAATTTAAATATGGACTAAATTGCAAAAATTTTTTGAAATGAAGAGAGAACAAAAAATAAACTAAATCCTACTTTGAGGACCAAAACAGAACAAAAAATAACTTGAGGATCAAAATGAAATTAACCTCATAGAAGAATCAGAACGAGAGAAATTGGTAGTGATGGATAAACTAGGGTTTAGGGACTAAGTTATTTTACTAATTTGGTTAGTCTCAAGTAATACTTGAGTAATAATTGGGCTATTTTATAGACTTGTGTATTTTATGCGTATGTCTTATTTCTAGGCCCAAGTTTTCTTTTATTTAATGAGTAGTTGATTATAGGCTTGGGCCAAGTAGTCCATAGGGTCCATGAGCAGGTCTAATCAGTAGACAAAGGTTGTGTTGCAACTTCTTGAATTGGTAAATCAGTAGGTGTTTTTGTATTTTTTTGAAAAATTCAGTAGGTGTTTGAATAAAATATGAATCATTTAAATATGTTTCTACACGAGTTGTAGTAATTAAATCATCAGTAGAGGTAGCATTTTTCCTTTTTTTTTTTTGGTAACACCATTTTTCCATTTTAACATATTTAGCTTCATCAGATTCAGTAGGCAAAATAGACACGGGTAGTATGGGCATATCAACTTCAACATGTTTAAAGAAATGAAATTGATCTTCACAAAAATAACATATCTTGACATAATCAATTTTTCATATTCCAAATTCAAATAATTTGTATGCTTTCTGACCCGAACTATCACCTACAAAGACACGCTTAAAAGATCTAGGAGAAAACTTATCTTTTATAGGATGAGTATTTGTTGCAAAACAAAGACATCCAAAAGATCTCAGCCTATTATAATTTGGTGGTCTACCATATAAAACCTCATAAGGACTTCTCTATTAATACTAAAAGTTGCGGTTAAAATACTTTCTTCCCAAAATTTAATTAGTAAACCTGATTTGAACATTAAGGCCTCGACAACTTGAAGAAGATGCTTATGCCTCCTCATCATGACATTGTTTTGTTGTGGTGTATAATTACAAGTTTTATTATGCATTATCCCAAAATCAACTACCTATATATGCACAATTCTTTTTGACAAATTCAGTACCATTATCAATCCACAAAGTTTTAACTTTAACATCGAATTGAGTTTGCACCATATGGAAAAAATTCTTTAACACAAAAAATGCTTTAGTTTTATTTTTAATAAGAAAAGTCCAAGTAGCTCCATAGAGAATTCTTCTATCAATGTAAGAACATAAGATGTCATATTAAGATGATCCTTTCTATACAGTCCCCATAAATCATCATGTATAAGTTGGAAAAGAGAAGCAGTATGAGAACGGGAAAACTTACTCTTTATTGCTTTGCCTTATGACAAACCGTACAAGCCTCAATAGAGGATGAAGAAAAAACAATATCAGTATGCCATAACTCAGAACTAAGTACAGGTAGGGGCGGAGCCAGAAATTATTTTTAGGGGGGCCAATATATTAAGATCAAATATTTATTGTAGTTCTTAAATTGTGGGATAAGTTTTATTTTAGTCCTCAAATTGTTTTTTTGTTCTATTTTGGTCCTTGAACTTTTACATTTGCTCTCTTTCGATCCCCAAAATTTGATTTCATATGATTTAAGTCGTTATTCTAACATGGACCATTCAGATAGATCATTTCTCTCTCGTATGTATCATAAGAAGTAAGTTTATAAAGAGAGAAAGAAAAATTTTCATTCTTTATTACAAATTGGAGATAATTTTGTGATTGATTTTATCTCCAATTTGTGACTAAAAATGAATTTTTTTTTTCTTTTCCCTCATTATTAACTCATTTATTAAGACATATATGAAATAGAAGTGGTCAATCTCAACTATTCAATTTATAAATAAAGGTTAAAACCCGGCAAAATCACATTTTGGGGACCAAAATGAAAAACAATGTGAAAGTTTGAGGATTAAAATAAAACAAAAAAAAAATTAGGACCAAAATAAAACTTTCCCCTATAGATTGAGAACTAAAATAAAGTTTTAACCAATTTATCAATTCTGTTTATTATTTTTAAAAATGTGTAAATAATTTTTAGGCAAAAGACCTCTCGGTGCCCCTAATGTTTGGGATTAGTTTCAATTATGCCCTCAACGTTTGTTTTCTGTCAGTTATGCCCACAATGTTTCACATTGTTATCAATTATACCCTAACCCCTAACTCCGTTAATTAGATTGAACAGAAAAAATTGATGCATTAGTTGACTGGGCTAATAGGTACCTATGTGTTAATTTTTTTTATGGTCCCTCATGACCATCAATTTCGCATCAACAATACATACATGTCTCGACCAAGCTATCTTTTCTCACTCTAAATTACTTTCACCCTTATGCCCTCTTGCTCCAAAACCATATACTCTCCTCTTCATTTTTAATCAAATCAATGACGCACCAAATACATACCTTGTGTTTTAATAGTGAGTATATTTCTCTTCCCAAATCTTTATTTATATATTAAAGTTTATTTTTACTTCAAATTAGAGATAATATTTCAATTAGTGTGATTTCAAAATATATATATATATATATATATTATGATTATGATTATTGAATTTTGTTTTGTGTAGGGGAC
>QANZ01037087.1:0-26490 GCA_003254925.1 Chamaecrista fasciculata | reverse complement strand
ATCTTTTGGGAAGATTTGATCTTCCAATTTGATTCTCCAAGATTGCATTTGAATTCAAATTATAATATTAAGGTAATATTTTAATTAGGAATTCAAGTCCTAAAATTATGATATTATTGTAATCTCATAATTTAATAATTTGATAATCATATAATTTAGGGATTCCCTAATTATAATTATCAAAACTCCAAACCCTATATATATAGAGCTAAAGTCGACTTTCAAAGAAGCCTCATGTACACTTGGAATTTCGATTTTTCTCACCCAACTCACAAGAGCAAAATCGGTTTTGGCTTTTGGTGAAGAGAGAGAGAAAACACAGCCCTAGTTTTCCTAGAGAGAGAAAGTGGCGCAAACCTAAAAGGAGTTTTAGGGTTTGTGGCAAGGTTGTGTGAGAACAAGAATAAGATTCTTGATCAAAGGCGCCATCTGTTCTTGGGAATTTAAGAATTGTTCTTGAATTCAAGAACACCGTAGATAAGGTCCCTGGTTCACTTGGAGAAGTGAAAGAGGCTAGCACCTAGGCATCTCCAAAACTGTTCGTGTGGCACACCGGCGGAGGGAGCACACTCGGAGTGGACTCCTCAGCATCGTAGACACAAAAGTCGCCGATTGATTTGGGTAAAATCTCTGGTCCTTATACTGATACAGATCCATATAGCGGATCCTTGGGAAAGAAATCACATGTGCGCCTGGTTTTATTATGTTTTGTTTAATTTTTAATTTATACCTGTTTCCGCTGCGTTGGCGTGGCCGTGATTTCCCAACAGAATCAACCCTGTGTCCTTAAGTCCATCCATAGTCAAGGAATCGTAGACTGACTTGGGCATAACATTGATTGCTGCTCCTAGATCCAACAATTCTCCATTAACTACAGCTTTCCCTATCATGCAAGGAATGGTAAATGAACCAGGATCCTTGCATTTTATAGGCAACTTAGGGTCTAAAAGGGCTGAAATGGTAGGACTAAGTTAAAGTTTCTTTTGGGATTTTTTCTTTTTCTCAACTAAGTTTTTAAATACCTTGGTATACCTAGGGACTTTCCTAACCAATTCTAATAAGGGTGCATTGACTTTTATTTTTCCTATTAAGTCGTCTATCTCCTTACCCTTCTTTTCCTCTAGTTGTTCCTTAGTCATTAAATGGGAACTTGGAAATGGCAGGTCTTCTACCTTAGTTTCCATCTAGTTTACAACAGGAGTTTCTTCTTTTTCTTTCTTATAGTTGAAACCAAAGAAGAATTGGGCATACCTAGGGTGTTTTTCTATTATGGCTCTAAAGTTTTCTCCTCCTTTGATTTCTATAAATATTTCTTCTGGCTCAAGTTCTTCTAAAGTTTGCACTTTGGTTTCTTGAATAGGGTTTCCTATGGGCTTGGTTTCACTAGTAGTAATGGCATGGACTGCCTTAGAACTGCTAGGGGTACTTATGTTATTTACTCGGGCATGGAAACTTGGTTCATTCTCGGTTGCCCAGATGACTGCTTGTTCAATATCATCGCGCTTACTCTTCATAATGTCCATCTCTTTAGAAAGAAGATCGAACCTATGTCCCAAATCAACAAAATCTCTTCGATGTTCGATCTTCGAATTCTTCAAACTTCCTAATGAGGAGTTGAGTGTCAGTTTCGGTTGAAGAAAAGTTTTGTCTTTCAGGAGCTGGGTTGTTAAAGTTTTTGTTTTGAAAATAATTTCCAGTCTTAAATCTATTATCATATCTTCTAGGAAACTGACTGTGGCCTTGTTGATACATGGCCGATACTTCCTCAGGTTGATGGGGACAATCCCTGGTTCCATGTTGATGCGAATCGCACACGGAGCAGGGTGCGGTCATAAGAGTGACCGTTTTGGGCGGAGCGGCTAACTTGACATTCATCTCCTTAATAGCTATGGCTAGACTGTCCATGTTTGAAGCCAATTTCTCCATCATCGGGTCTGACTCATTTGCTACTATTCCCTTGATTGCACGGGTATGTCTTCTTCGGTTTTCTCGCTTGAGGGCAATCTCCTTGATTAAGTCCCATGCAGTCTCGACATCTAACTTAGTAATGGACCCATTAGACGCGGTATCAATTTGATTAGCCTCGTTGTCTAGAAGTCCACTACAAAAGTACTCCACTATTTGCTCCTCAGTATACTGATGGTTAGGACACTTTACTAAAAGGTCTTGGTATCTACTTAGGTACTCGAGTAACGTTTCGTTATATCGTTGTTCTATAGCTGAGATTTGTTGTTTAGCGGCAGATGCTTTAGCTTCGGGAAAGTACTTATCGAGGAAAGATCTCCTAAGATTCTCCCAGGACAGATAAGCTGTCCGTTCATAAGTTCCCAAATGAGTATAACACTCTAGCACCTTACCTTCGAGGGTGAGATGGAATACTTTCCACATAACATCCTCTATGCTTGGTGCTAGGGGTTTCATGGTTCGACAGTGAAGATACAAATTATTCAAATGAGTAAAGGGATTTTCACAGGCCAATCCGTAAAACATAGGTAGTCCATTGAAAAGTGGTCCTTTAATCTCAAAATCCGTTTGGATTTGATGGAACACGTTTCTTTGGACCTCATATTGTTCATTAGATTGGGATGCCTCTCTAATAGATCTTCTCGGTCTAGGACATCCATTGTCTAGACCTTGATTTTGGCAAACTTCTTCACGTTCTTGGTTATCTAACCTACGGTTGTTGCCTGAGTTTTTCATGTTTATTACTTTCCTATTTTTCTAATGGATCTAAGTGTTTTATCTAACTCCAAATCTAGGGGAACTATAGGCTCTAAAGGTCTCCTAGGCATATACTAGAAAAATAAAAAGACTAAAACAATAAAAACTAAATAAACAAGAAAAATAAAATTAAACTAGACTAAAGCAAATCAACTAAAAAATTTAAAACAAAGAATAAAGACTCTTAAACAAAAATTAAAGACTCAAAACGAAAATTAAAGAATAAAAATAAAGACTAAAAAACAAATAACAATTTCTTAGGAATTCAAGAAAGAGTTCCTCGGCAACGGCGCCAAAACTTGACCGGGCACTTTGTCGTGAAGTGCCAGGCGAATCAAGTTTAATTATAATCAAGCCTCACAAGTATAACTATATTTATTAGAATATACTATAGATACTAACCCAAGGTCAAATCTCTCACAAAACTCGATGTGATGAGACTATGAGAATTGTGATGAAGGGTTTGTACGTTATGAATTTGAGAATTTAGGGTTGTCACGATTTAATATATAATGAGTCAAAACAATACTTGAGAGAAAACCCTAGAGATAGACTATCATAGTTTGTTCATCATAAAAAAGAGATAATTAATGTGCATTTACTTAACCAAGTTAAATGATGTATTTAGACTAAAACGCAATCAATCAAACAATGATGGGAAACATAAGATTAGGATTGAGCACTCTGTTGGAGATTGTGCCCTAGGGCCAATCATTTTATGTAAATGTTTTGAACATTTTGATTGATTTATGGAAGATAAATCATGTTGTTATCATATTATTAGCATGTTTACTATGATAACGTCCTTGATTAATTATGTGATAATTAATCTAAATCCGTCCATGGTCGATTGTCCCCGTGGGAGTGAGAATGAACCAAGACCAGCATGACCTCGGTGTATGGAGATACATGCACTAGATGCTTTACGAGAGTCATGGTGCAATGAGTAAGGGATTTCAAGTTGCTAGACTGACCCGGAGGGTCCTGCATGGGTTTAGTCATAAGCTAGCCTCTCCTGTACACCTGTCACGATAGCCTTAGACCTGAGGTCTTGACTATTCCGGCATTGTAGTTGTCGAACTTTGGCCTAGTCTAACGTTGCCCGTAGAAGGGTAGCCATAAGGGCTAGGTACGGGTTTGGTTGATTGCCGTGCTGAGGAATGTGGTTGACCAAGATGGGATTTTGTCCCTCGTTAAGATGAGAGATATTTAACTGGCGCCCTCGATGAGTCTGTCCAAGAAATGCGTGGCCACGCTAGGAAATGGGACTAACTCAGGGAATCGAGAAAGTTGTGGTTTGGATTATGGATAACATTCCTGTGCCTAATCCAGGACCAAAATATCGTGTGATAATAGTGTTGGGAATTCATGGGGCGCCTAGACGTAGCGGAAGCAAATCAAAGAATTAAAACTTAAAACATAAAACGCGCAAGGGCCTAGAATTCCCGAACGGATCCGCTAGCTGAATTTAAAACTTTAGATAGTGGTATACCTCACGAGTTTCAATCAGTTTGGCTGTACGGGGCGTGTCCTAGAAGTCCACGTGACGCGTCCTTCCTCCGCCGGTGATCCACACGAACAGTTTTGGAGATGCCTAGGTGCTAGCCTCCTTCACTTCTCCAAGTGAATCAGGGACCTTTATCTACGGTGCTCTTTAATTCAAGAACTCTTCTTGAATTCTCCAAGATCAATATGGCGCCTTGATCAAGAATCCAATTCTTGATCCCCCACAACCTTGTCACACAAACTCTAAACCCCTTTAGAGATGTGCGCCACTTTCTCTCTCTAGAAACTAGGTTGCGATTTTCTCTCTCCCCACCAAGAGCCAAAAATAGAATTTTTCCTCTTGTGAAGAACTAGGCTAAAGTCGATTTTCTAAGTGTGCATGGCCTCTCTTTTTAGTCCCAATACAATCAATTATGTCTTAAACGGTGTCACTAATGTGACCCACGAATTAACCCTAATTCGTGTCCTAGCTTGGCATCTGGTTCCTGCTCGTGTGTGACCCAGCAGGCCCCACGTAAAGTTGGCAGCAAGTCATCTCCATGACTTACAAGTCGAGACCAGACTCTAGCAAGCCATCACGACTACCCAAAATACATGAGTTATCGTTTAACCCCGAAAACGACTTAACCTTAGTACCACCTTGTCTTGAACCCTTTTTGTCCTACGATATTTTGGTCATGGATCAGGCATGGGAAGGTCATCCAAAATCCAAACCTCAACTTTCTCGACTCCTTGAGTAAGTCCCAATTACCAGTGTGGCCACACATTCCTTGGACAGACTCATCGAGGGGCCAGTTAAATATCTCCCATCTCCATGAGGGACAAAATTCCATCTAGGTCAACCACATTCCTCAGCACGACAATCAACCAAAACCGTACTCAGCCCTTATGGCTACCCTGTTACGAGTAACGTTAGACTAAGCCAAAGTTTGACAATTGCAACGCCGGAATAATCAAGATCTCAGGTCTAAGGGCATCGTGACAGGTGTACAGGAGAGACTATCTAATGACTAAACCCATGCAGAACTCTCCGGGTCAGTCCAGCAATTTGTAACTCCTTACACAATTGCACCATGACTCTCGTCCCAGCATCTAGTGCATGCATCTCTATGCATCGAGGTCAGGCTGGTCTTAGTTCATTCCCAATTCCCACTTGAATGAGCGACCAGGGACAGTTTAGATTAATTATCTCATAATTAATCACGGACTGTTATCATAGTAAACATGCTAATAATATGATAACCATTAATTTATCTCTATAAATTAATTAATATGTTCCAAACATATTTATAAAATGATTGGCCCTAGGGCACAATCTCCATCAAACTCCCACTTGCACTAAGTACAATCATTAATCAAACTGTTCCTACTCCTAGGAACATCCATTAATGTGTCTAATTCGCATTTGACGTTACATGATACTCATGTAGGACCTGTGCTGGGGTTTCATAAGAGGACTGGCAAAATATCCTCGAATGCTACTTTTCATATCTTGATATCAACATCTCTAGGTGATCATACCTGAATGTATCACTGCCGGAACGTCAGTGGGGAACACCTTCCCATTTTGGTGACTTCCTGTCTCTACAGGGTGACCACCAAGCATACTTCAGAAACTAGTTTTTACAGTCTGCATGTCCACACGACTAACCCATTCTTTGTAGAATCAGTAATCGTGCTCCGCTTGGAACCATTCCAACTCACGATACCTATTGTTCAGGGAATACATATTTCAGTACTGCGATCAAACTTGGCTGGCTTAAATAATGGGCACCCGTGTAACCACTTACACATTAATTCTTCCATAAACCAAGAATTTGTCCTTAGTGCTTCTTAAGTACTTAAGGACCTTTATGACAGCCTTCCAGTGATCCTCAACAGGGTCACAGCTCATCATACTTAAGGCAAACGACAAATTGGGTCTAGTACAGCATGATGGATCCAATTGCCGAAGCGTAAAAAGATGCCACTCATGCGTCCTTGCTCATCGAGTGTCTCAGGAGACACTGATTCTTGCAAAGGACCAATCCTTGATTCATCGGCATGAATCCCTTTTTGAAATCTCGCATACTGAACTCCTTCAGTATCTTATCCAAGAACGTACTTTTGACTCAATTTAAGAAGCCCCCTGAGAACTATCTCCATAGATCTCAGCTTCTTTTATATCCTTTATTGAAAGTGATTTATCTATCTAAGATTCATAATCTTCAAGATAGTAATGTTACTTCCAACTAGCCATATGTGCACGACATACAGCACCAAGAATGCAATTGTGCTCCCACTAACCTTCTTGTAAACACAGGACCCATCAGGGTTTTGTTGAGAAGCCAAACTCCTTTGGCTCCCTCATTAAAACAATGATAAAAGTTTCTCGATAGGTGCCGGCTCACCACGCTCCTAGAGCAACACATCCCTGCTCTCAATGACCAAAGATCCCCATCTTTGAGATTGAGAACGTGTTCTATCAGAACTTCGTTGTCCTTTGTGTTTTAGAGGAGCTTCCACAACACCTTGCGGATCTTCTCTAGTTTCCGTTTGTGCCTCTGAAGTGTATTGTCGATCTTGAACTCCTTCAAGATTCATCTTACTCCCATTGTTTCTTTTGGAAACAAAGAATCCCTTTCTAAAAGGTATCCACCTCTGACTACAAACCCTTTGTTGTCAGATGGGTAGTAGACTTGATGTCCCCTTTGTTTCCTTAGGGTATCCCACAAACATACACTTGAGGGTTTTGGAAGACAGTTTATCGTTAGCCTATTGCTTAACATAAACCTTATGTCCCCAAATCTGTGATAAGACATCATGGGACTCCTCCCATTCCATATCTCATATGGTGTCTTCTAGACGAAATGGTTAAGTGTGAAGTCAGCAGCTTCTAGAGCACACCCCCTTTTAAGGATGGCGGAAGACCATTTTCACTCATCATAGATCGAACCATATCTAATAGGGTTTGATACCTCTTCTAATGATGATCAACAAAGTCTTGACACAAATCCTTGTCCCCTTGATCGAATCGAAGGACCTTGATTTTCTTTGTCAAGTTAGTTCTCTACTTCTCCTTGAAATCTCTATTTCAAAAGACCCTACTTGTGCTTTAATAGGTAGCCGTAGTTCTAACCTTTTAAAGCAGTTAGCAAGAGTTATTACCTTCAGCTTGGGTACTCATGGGTCCACATACATCATCTATGTATGATCCCCACTAAGTCAGACATTCTTTTACTGCGGTTAGTAAGAGGAACGTCTCTTGTCACCTTTCCATTTAAACAAGGCTCGCAAGCATCATATGATTCAAAATCAATTGAGCTTTAGAAGTTCATCTCTATAAAGCTTCTCCAGGCGTTTCTTGTTTGTATGGCCTAAACGACAATTGCCAAAAGTATTCATAGGATCAGATTTGATAATCTTTAATCCCTTTCCGTATCAATGTTTACCTTTGCAAATCATATAAGCAAATAAACATTATCTTTATAAAATAGAACACCATTTTTTAATGTTTACACATATAAAACCTTCCTTATCCCTTTAAGGAGGAGAAACAATGTTTGAACCTTAAAGAATGTACATAACAATAAACTTAGCCCGAAAGGGGCAATCAAAGCTCGCATGTTCCTGTAGCAGCAACAGCAGCAACCTTTGCTCCATTGTCCACTTCTAGGTCCATCTCGCTTCCGTTCTGGTTTTCTACTGTCTCTGAAGACCTTGCACATCAAATGTGAGAACCACATGCCGTATCCAATACTCAAGTGGTTTAAGTAGAAAAAGAACACTTATAACAAAGATACCTGAAGTAGAGGGCTCAACACACTTCTTCTTCTTTTGATCTTCCCAGTAGTATTTGCATTTTCTCATCGCGTGTCCTGACACTTGACAGAAAGAGCAAAATACTTCTTCTGAGGGCTTTGCCTTCTCGGCAGGTTCTTGGTGAGGGACGTTCTCTGGCTTGGTCTCACCATCCAGGTCGGTTCCCTTCCTCTTTCTTTCGCCCTTTGTTTTCCTTTCCTTCTTCTGACTCATGGATGCCTCAACAGACTTGAGTATCCCATGTAGCTCAGAAACTGATTTCTCTGTTCCTCTCTTGTAAAAGCTTGTGATAAAGGGGTCATAGCTTTTGGGCAGTGAACACAGGATCACACCTGTCGCAAACTCTGGAGGAATAGGAAATCCCAGCCTATCCAGGTGATCTATGTACCCTCTCATCTTCATGACATGGTAACCAACAGATGCACCTTCAGCCATCTTGCAAGACATGAGTGCCTTAGTGGTCTCATATCTATCTTGCCTGATCTGGTATCGGAACATTTCCTTGAGACGTGTTATCATCTCGTACGACATCAATGTATCCAAGCCCTCATGCAGCTCGGGAATCATTGTGTCCACCATCAGGCAAGAGACCTCCAGCGAGTCGACAAAGTGCTTCTCGTAAGCCCTCCACTCAACTCCTAGAGCGCCCTTGGCAGGCTCCTTAGGAATAGGTTTGTCTAGAACATAAAGTCTCCTTTCATGGGTGAGAACAATTCTCAGATTACGAAACCAATCAAGGAAATTTGTTCTAGTCAGCTTATCCTTCTCAAGGATAGGTCGCAGTGAAAATGTTGAACTATCAATTGCCATTATGATTCTACAATTTAAAGTATGAAAATTTAATTAGCAGAATAAAATACATCCACCATTTTATAAAACTTAGTAAAATTTATTATTAGTGGCTAAGACCCATATTTTACCAAAGTTTACCGTCGCTGAGGGCGATCATGCATTCTTTGGTTATTTAGGTAGGTAACTCCTTACCAATCACATCCCTATGTGACTCTTAGATCCTTATGAGACTGTATCATCGTATGATACTTATTATGGCATGTTTATCCCATCTAATGCCTTGAGGTCCAAAACCGTTTTGATAACCCCATTAAGTCATATGGTAAAACATGTGAATGGCTAGATTCAAAACAACGAGGCATAGGCCCAAACCCATATCATCAAGGTTCAACTAAACACGTGTTGCTGAGGGCGATCACCGCATTTAAAGAACCAGGATTTCAATAGGCGTTGTGTTTGAAAATCCCATTCACCCGTGTCTCCTCAAGGTCAAGGCAGATACGTGTCGCTGAGGGCGATCACCGCTCCACGATGAACAAGATTTTGACAGGGTGTTTTAGCGACGACATTAAGACTTAAGATTTTCTAAAAGAGTTTTGATTTTGTTTAATAAAGGGTTCCGGTTTTATTGTTTAATTCTAAAACTCCTTTTAAAATTAAACGAGTCATGCCACATGTTTATTACCCCATGTATCTCATACATATAAACATGTGCCCGGATTTTGTATCGTATACAAAACCTCACGCTCGTATCGTATACGTGGCTATAGCGTAATATTTAATTTAGCATGTTAAAATTTCGCACCCTAAGCATACATCTAGCGCATCACATACAAACTAAATATAAAACATACACCGTGTTTAGATATGGCTCATCTACCCTAGAATTCTCCCAAGCCAATGAGAGAACTTTTCTAAGAAGAAAAATAAAATTACACGTGAATAAACCCCAGTTACATTGAGGTATAAACTTGAAAGTAAAATTACACGAGAGTAGAGGGAGACGACACGCAGGCCGTATTTACCGAAATAAACCTCCTAGAGCCATATCCAACACCACACAATTCAAATATGAACAATTCATACAATTATGTCAAACACGGCATACAACACATATATTAAAACTTCTTTTAAGATTATGTTCAATTTAGGGTCTGTGCATTTTTAACATGCCTTTCTTGAAGTTAGGCCTATTATCAATAATTATAAAATTCAAGAATCTCATTCAAGAATTTAAATCATTGATCCCCAAAATTTATAAAATTCATAATTTTAATAAATTTCAGCCACCTTTATAATATTATAATTAAAACACTTTTAATTATAACTATATACAGGATTTTCGATTTTGGCCTTAAAATTCAAGAAACTTATCTAAATCAATCTCATTGATTTCCTTATGTATCACATACATAAATTTGCACCTTATTTTGTTAAATCGACTTTTAAGCAAAAATTGTTCGGTGGATTTTCGTAAAACCAAAAATAGTGATTGAAAGCGGTAAACACACATATCATACATCACATGTACACATAAACAGTTTTAAATCCAAGGACTAACCTGGCTCTGATACCACTGTTGGGAATTCATGGGGCGCCTAGACGCAGCGGAAGCAAATCAAAGAATTAAAACTTAAAACATAAAACGCGCAAGGGCCTAGAATTCCCGAACGGATCCGCTAGCTGAATTTAAAACTTTTAGATAGTGGTATACCTCACGAGTTTCAATCAGTTTCGTTGTACGGGGCGTGTCCTAGAAGTCCACGTGACGCGTCCTTCCTCCGCCGGTGATCCACACGAACAGTTTTGGAGATGCCTAGGTGCTAGCCTCCTTCACTTCTCCAAGTGAATCAGGGACCTTTATCTACGATGTTCTTTAACTCAAGAACTCTTCTTGAATTCTCAAGAACAATATGGCACCTTGATCAAGAATCCAATTCTTGATCCCACACAACATTGTCACAAAAACTCTAAACCCCTTTAGAGATGTGCGCCACTTTCTCTGTCTAGAAACTAGGTTGCGATTTTCTCTCTCCCCACCAAGAGCCAAAAATCGAATTTTTCCTCTTGTGAAGTACTAGGCTAAAGTCGATTTTCTAAGTGTGCATGGCCTCTCTTTTTAGTCGACCTATGGCTTCTCTATTTATAGGGTTTGGGGACTTTGATAATTATAATTAGGGAATCCCTAAATTATAGGATTATCAATTTATAAAATTATGTGATCTCCATATCATAATTTTATGACTTGAATTCCTAATTAAAATATTACCATAATATTTAAATTTGGATTCAAATGCAATCTTGGAGAATCAAATTGGAAGATCAAATCTTCCAAGATATTCCCAAGCCATGCGCCTTCCCTCTTCAAATATTGGTTGGAATTTAATAAATTAAAATAACAAACCTAACTCTTAGGAAGTTATAACTAACTTGTTATTTTCCAACAATATTGAATTAAAGTATTCCGTTAATATCTTTAACTCAATCTTTTTGAATCTTGAATTCTAATTATTGAATTAAAATATTACACTAATATCTTTAATCCAACTTAGAATTCGAATTCCCTATATTATTGAATTAAAATATTACCTGAATATTTTTAATTCAATCCTTTTGAAATCTAGATCAAATCTATGAATTCAAATTTCAAGCCATGACTTTAATTAATAAAACATTTTTATTAATTAAATTCCCTTATAAATATGAGGCGCCAACCTCCTCCTATTTTTCCAAATCTTAGTGAATTTAATAAATCAATAATTTCCTAACTCTTAGGAACCTTATCCAATTTATTATTCCCTAATATTATAAATAGGAATATAATTGTAAATAGACTAATCCAATTATCCATTTAACAATTATCATATATATATATATATTTAAATTTGTCCCACAAATTCAAATATCATATTTGTAGATATTTATTTAAGACAAGACTTCATGTCCCAATACAATCAGTTATGTCTTAAACGGTGTCACTAATGTGACCCACGAATTAACCCTAATTCGTGTCCCAGCTTGGCATCTGGTTCCTGCTCGTGTGTGACCCAGCAGGCCCCACGTAAAGTTGGCAACAAGTCATCTCCATGACTTACAAGTCGAGAGCGGACTCTAGCAAGCCATCACGACTACCCAAAATACGTGAGTTATCGTTTAACCCCGAAAACGACTTAACCTTAGTACCACCTTGTCTTGATCCCTTTTTGTCCTACGATATTTTGGTCATGGATCAGGCATGGGAAGGTCATCCAAAATCCAAACCTCAACTTTCTCGATTCCTTGAGTAAGTCCCAATTACCAGTGTGGCCACACATTCCTTGGACAGACTCATCGAGGGGCCTAGTTAAATATCTCTCATCTCCATGAGGGACAAAATTCCATCTAGGTCAACCACATTCCTCAGCACGGCAATCAACCAAACCCGTACTTAGCCCTTATGGCTACCCTGTTACGAGTAACGTTAGACTAAGCCAAAGTTTGACAACTGCAACCCGTACTTAGCCCTAATGACTAAACCCATGCAGAAGTCTCCGGGTCGGTCCAGCAATTTGTAACTCCTTACACAATTGCACCATGACTCTCGTCCCAGCATCTAGTGCATGCATCTCTATGCACCGAGGTCAGGCTGGTCTTAGTTCATTCCAAATTCCCACTTGAATGAGCGACCAGGGACAGTTTAGATTAATTATCTCATAATTAATCACGGACTGTTAACATAGTAATCATGCTAATAATATGATAACCATTAATTTATCTCTATAAATTAATTAATATGTTCCAAACATATTTATAAAATGATTGGCCCTAGGGCACAATCTCCATCAAATAGGGATTATGACAAGGTGGTACTTAGGTTAAGTCGTTAACGTTAAAGCGATAACTCGCGTGTTTTGGGTAGTCGTGATGGCTTGCTAGAGTCCGCTCTCGACCTGTGAGTCATAAGATGGCTTGCTGCCAACTTCACGTGAGGCCTGCTGGGTCACACATGAGCATGATCAAGATGCTATTTTGGGACACGAATTAGGGTTAATTTGTGAGTCACTTTGGTGACACAATTTAAGACATAGTTGAATGTCTTAGGACATTAGATCTTGTCTTAAATAAATATCTATGTTTGTGATATTTAAATTTGTTGCACAAATTTAAAATATTAGTTGTGAAATGGTTTGCAATTAAATTCTTGTTTAAAATATTAGGGAATAATAAATTAAATAAGTTTCCTAAAAGTTAGGGAATTATTGATTTATTAAATTCACTAATATTGGGGGAAAACAAGGATGAGGGTGGCGCCTTATATATCTTGTTTTTAATTAATGAAAATGTTTTGTTAATTAAATTAAGATATCAAGGTTTGAATTTGAATTCAAGATTTGATTTTGAATTCAAATTTTGAATTAAAGATATTAAGGTAATTCTTTAATTCAATATCATTAGGAAATTAATAAGTTGGTTATAACTACCTAAGAGTTAGGGTTGTTATTTTGATTTATTAAATTCTCTAAAAAGGAATTGAGGATGGCGCATATATTTGAAACTTGGAGTGCAAGATTTGATCTTGCATTTTGAATTTAAATATTATGTGCAATTCGAATTTTAATTAAATTATTAAGGTAATATTTTAATTGTAAAATTAAATCCTCATGACTCATTCCAACCAATAGGATTTGAGCAATCAAGATTTGGTTTGAAGATTTGATCTTATAGGCCAAGAATTCGAATTGCCCCTAGGTTTTTGAATTATAATATTAGTGTAATATTATAAATCAAAGATTTAGGGAATCCCTATCCAAGATTTTGGGGATTCACTAATTGGATTAGTGAAACCCTAATATTGAGAATGAGAGAATATAAATTCACACTTTAAGGGGGAAGTCGACTAAGAGCTAATTTTGTGAGACAAAGTTTGCAAAGTTCTTCTAGAGAGAGAAGAAAGTCGCCAACCCTAGGTTTTAGAGAGAGAAGTCGAATTCTTCCTTTGGTGAGAGAATTTCGACCTAAACCCTAAACACCTTGGTTCTTGTGTGTTCTTGCGCCACCTATCTTGGAATCAAGAATTGTTCTTGATTCTTCAAGACTCATAGATAATTGGTCCCGTGTTCACTTGGGAAGAAGTGAAGGAGGCTAGCACTTGGGCATCTGCCAAACTGCTCGTGTGGATCACCGGCATAGGAAGCACACTTGGAGTGGACTTCTCAACTCGCAAATTCAAACGCGCCGATTGAAAATTTATGTATACATCTATCTTACTGATATAAATATAGGTAGTGGATCCTGGAAGGGAATCATAGAGAAGCAAAAATTTTAATTTACCGTGTTTTTCCGCTGCGCTGACTCTATGATTTCCCAACACACTCAACCAAACTAGGTTATGAGCAATTTGTCAAGGCTCTTCAAGGCAATCTATATTATTGTAGTATCGGAACAATGAACAAATATATATCAATAATAATCCTAATTATATTTATAAGATAGATAGAACACTCTTTAGAAAACCCAAAAAGAGCAAACTTTATTAATCGTGAAAGAGACAAACTCCTGTAATGTCAATTTTCATTCCCTAATAAAGTACTGATCTATAAATCTAACATATAAACAACTTCAACAATTACCTTTGAAGGAGTTGATCATACCTCATAAATGCAATATCAACATCTGGACTCTATAATGAAACATAGTGACCTCAAGTCATATCCTTGAGGCGTTCCTCAAGTATCTACCTATTTAGTTACTCATGCTCTAGGCAGAGAACTATTCTAAACTATTCTACTAATTTGAGTTGTGCTCTCGCTACTGGGATGATTTGAGCATGGAATGATGATCTCTATTTATAGTCCTAAGTAGTGTGCTTGGTCCGCAAGTCAAGGAAAAGATTTGCGCTTGGGCCGTTGCTTGCGCCGGCGGCCCAACATGGAAGCGCACCGAAATATCTGCGATATTTCGATTATATCTTCGTATCTTGAATCTTAGTCGTCCAAATTATAACTTTAAGCTTTGGAATATCGTGCGCCGCGAGATTTCCCGCTTGGGCCATTGGCGCAAGTGACGGCTCAATGTAATATTGCGCTGAAGATATTTGCTGACGTCATATTCCTCTCAGATACTTGCGCCACGGGATTTACCTCCCTTGCGCCGGCGACTCATCCAACGGCACAAGAACATCTTGTGCTCAACATGATCTTCTCGTCGATTCTAGATATTTCCCTCTTTATTTGGCCTTGTTTGGATATCTGAAACACTAAATAAACCATTAAGTAGCACCTATTTATAAAGTACAATAAATAAACGCTAATTAACCAATTTTATCCACTTTATTTCGCCACACCTTGGTGCAAACCTTAGCATATTAATTGGTCTAATTATAATATATTATTAGTTTAAACATATCAAAAGAAGGCCAAATAACTTGTTCACTTTTGGGCTGATCAAATCCCCCACACTTAAGACTTTGCACTGCAGAGCAAAGGTACGATGTAGAAGAAAAGAGAATATGCCAAAGAATCAAGGAACTTTCCCAAGTTCATGATTCAAGGCCAGTACGTAGTCATGACCTAGAGCTAGAGAATTCACTAAGCAAGTAACTCTGTAAAGTAGTGCAATCCAATTTCTATAAGACCAATTCCATAAGTGTATCACTCGCCTCACTAATTGGGTATTATTTCTCTCAAGTCATACCTTAGACTAAGTTTCTACCATAAGCTTGTAAAAATTCTCAAAGTCTCCACTTTAGCGAAATAATGATTCTTAATCAAGAGGACTTTAATAGGGTTATAATGAATGAGAAAGGTTAATATTTAAGAAGAAATATAGGGAGAAAAGAAATAAAATGGTGTTTACTTTAAAAATTTCTCTTCAAGTTTTTCTTAACAATTCAACTCCATTTATCCACCAAAAGAAAGTAGCTAGTTAACTATAAGGCTCATTTGAGTCTTATGGCACAAAGTCTCCACTACAAGTGTCAAATTATCCATAATCCAGAGGTCTTTAAAGGCTTGTAATGTATGGAAAAGGCCATATGTGGTAAGTGTATGAAAAAGTAGAAAGTATTGGTGTTTAGTGTTGATATTCAAGATTTATTTTAGTATGCTTGAAAACCAATACCTTGTGAAATTTTCATCCTCTTTTTCCAAGGGAAATTTTCCAGTCTACTTGAAGCTCACATATATATATTTTTTCTTTTAAGAGTCAACAAGCACATGTCTCTCCTTTGATTAGATACTCTTTTCCTCTTTCTTTTCTTTTTATTTTGAAAGATACTTTTTATTTTCTTTTTTCTCATATATCTATTTTTTTTTCTAAATATTACTGGAAAACCTAATTCTTAAGAGAGATGAAAACAAGGGATTTGGCATTCAACTTCCACTAAAATAAATCCTTAGTCATAATGTCAACACCTAACTTGAAAGGCTCAAAGGGGCTAGCAAGGGTAATTGTGTTTATGGCTAGTGTTTGTGATAAATGTGTGAAGAAAGAAATGCCTCTATCATATTAAGGATATTTAATCACATAAAGCTTTAACCAAGAATTAAGACAAGTTGTAGAGAAAATCAAGCTAAAGGACTATAATGTCACTCATAAAATGGGAAATATTTAGGCTTAATCTTCCAATAGGGTCATGGCACTCAAGGTTGATCATAGAAATTCTACAAGACTTATTGAGCATAAAAATTTAATTTTCGAAAATTCAACAATTAATGGGGAAATATGATGAGATCAAATATGTGAACTCAAGAAAATCATCACATAACCTCGAATGTATATAGGGTTTCTAACTACTTAAGCTAAGTCAAGAGACAAAAATAAAAGAAGCTAGTTCATTGATCATAACGCCATGGTGGTAAAGAATAATTTTATGCTACACTATCATTTCGAAGCGATCAATATCAAGAAATTGCTAGAAGAAAATTACTTACTACCTAACCATCGATGTTGGTGTATGAGCTACGCGAAAAGATCTATTTTTGAACATTGTGCCTGAAAACCATAAAAATTCAAAAGAAATTTTTTTGACAGGTGCAAAAAGTGAAACTGGCAGAGTTTCCCACTCCCCCACACTTGAATGCAGCATTGTCCTCAATGCGTTAGAACAAGTTAGAGAAACTGAAAAACAAATCTAATCAAAATAATGCACCGGGGGTTACCACTCTCCCCCACACTTAGACCATGCATTGTCCTCAATGCATAATAGGGCGGAAGAGTATAAGTACTGCGCGAGAAGATAATGAAAATCATGCTTCCAAAAGCGATAAAATGTCTAAGAGTATCCTGGCTCAAACATAGTAGTCGTCAGTAGGTCAGATCATAATATAAAAAATATCCAGACCAAATATCAAAAGAAACGGTAAAATAAAGAGCGAGAAAGAAAAGGTAATAGCTATCTGGACAGATGGATCACGCGGCCGAATCATCATCAGACAACTCCACCTGCTACTGGGCCGCGATGCGTCGGATGTGTCGACACATCCTCTGCATCCGTGCGGCCTGACGTACCTACTTGGCCTCAATGTTCTGTACCGACTGCAGAATCCGGTGCATGACATCGTCAGCAGCTATTGGTGGTGGAGGCTCATCTGGTGTTGCGGCCTCCGGAGGTGGAACTATAAAATCAACTGGGTCTAATGGTGGGTCATCCTCCTCGTGGTCCATGAGATCATCATCACTATCCAGTGGTCCGAGATGGAGTGGTAGCTCTATGTGCACTGTGTGTCGTCCTCTGAGCCCGTCATTGACGCGCTCGTACTCCACATCCCCCTCAGGGTCCATATCCTCGTGGCCAGGTTGGGCTGCGACTCCAGCACGTGCAAAAATGATGTGAATCAGATGTTAGAAGATAATGGCACGATCCTCACATGCCTGGGTCGCAGCTATAAAAAGCTGCCTGAAGATAAGGGCTGGAATGTCCACCCGATATCGATGGTGGAGAAGGTACATGAGGAGTGCGGCCTAGCGTGCGTCGGTGCTCTTGTGGCTGGTGGGCAGGATGTTGGCGATGATGAGATGGAGCCACATGTGTGCGTCCCCCGTGAACTGGCCATGACTCCAACAGACAGAGCGGCGGCCATGTGCCTCCCTGGAGGCTATGTACTCTCCAAGGTTGCATATGGTCCTGGAGATCATATCGTCTGTTATTGGCATCTCGCCCCTCTAGGCCTTCTCCAAATGACAATCGAGGACAGGAGGTAGCTCAAGTGTCTCCCTAATCAGCTGAGTGTCAATGGCGACTGGTCTGTCGTGGACTGTGACATTGAGACTAGAGGCTGCTCATGCGGCTGCATAAAACTCCTGGACGATAGTCTTGTTGAACTTTACCTTCGGTTGAACCAATGGCCATAAGTATTTGGAACGACATTTCATGTAGAACGGACTATACCTCGTGGGAGCAAAACTTCGCTCCCGTAAGATGGTACGCTGACAGGCGATAGCCAAGTGATTGACTGGCTGTTGGTCCCTTCTTCTTGCAGACATCTGCAAAGGAATTTAGAATAGACAATTACCAAAATAGTTCAAAACTTCATTAGTAAGATGTAAAATACATGCCAGGATCCCGGGGAGTTTACTAAAAATTTGTTTTCCAAAAATTTGGCTTTGCGCCGTCACTTGCGCCGGCGGCGCAAAGTTCGCGCAGGGTGCGATTCCCTTCGCCGGAATCCGCCATTTTTTGCCAAAATTTCTTTCTAATCTGAGCTCTACCTATCCTAAACAGTCAATACAGTCCAAATATTAACTAAATCATCTGAAATCACAAGGATTAGGAGAGATTTTCCAAACATACCGTTTAAAGTTTTAAAAATGGTGACAAAAATGGAAGAAGAGGGTCGACGGTGAGTTCTCCGGTGAGGGAGGTGACGGCGCCGGCGAGGAGACACAAGAAAAGCGACGGGGATACGATCTAGGACTGCGCCGCTGCCTTGGGGTTTGTGTTTTGGGTGGCGGCTCAGCGGCCCATGTGACGGCTCAAGTCAATTTTCCAAAACTACGTCGTTTCAGTGCTCCGTTTCCTCTTGTCTGCGCCGTCTGGTTGGGCCGGCGGCCCTTGGGACGGCGCAGGCCCATTTTTGCCATTTTTGTCTGTTATTTTATCTTTATAAATTTTAGGGATCTGATTACTGATTTTTGAAGTGTTTTATAGACAAATACTGAAATCCTAGATGACTGAAAAATAAACTAATCCTAGATCTAACTAAGAAGATCCCGTGTTTTCCTCTCTAATTTCTTAGAAGAGGAAAGAGGTTCTTTATGCTTAAGATGGTTTCTCGCTGTGATATATTTTTAAGAGATGGCCGTTAACAGTGTGCTTCATGCCATCCTTGTCCTTAATATCAATAGCACCATAGGGGTGAACACGCACGACGGTGTAAGGTCCATCCCATCGTGTTTTTAACTTACCATCCTTAAAGTTAAAGCGGGCCTTGAACTTCAAGAACTTGTCGCCCCAAGTTAAAAGATTTGCACGTTATCCGTCGATCGTGGGTCTTTCGTGTTTTGTCCTTGTAGATCCTAGAGTTTTCATAGGATTCAAGCCTATGTTCTTCTAGCTCTTGGAGTTGTAACTTCCGCGCTTCTCCTGATGCTTTGTAGTCCATGTTGCATTTCTTGATAGCCCAATATACGCGATGCTCAAGTTTAGCAGGGATGTGGCAGGCCTTGCCAAAGACGAATCGATAGGGGGACATTCCTATCGGTGTCTTATAGGCTGTCCTATAAGCCCATAAAGCGTCTTCCAAGCGACTACTGCAATCACTCCTATATGGCTTAACTATCCTTTCTAGAATCCTTTTGACCTCCCTATTTGATACCTTTGCCTGCCCGTTTGTTTGAGGGTGGTAGGCACTGGAGACCTTATGAGTGACTCCCATTTTGGCAAGAAGGTTACTTAGTATCCTATTGCAAAACTGGGTGCCACGATCACTAATTATGGACCTAGGGATCCCTAGGTCCATAATTAGAGACAGTTTTGGCATCATTTAGCTTAATGGGAATGGCTTCTACCCATTTAGACAAGTAATCTACGGCTACAAGGATGTACGAGAACCCGACAGACGGCAGAAAGGGTCCCATGAAGTCTATTACCCAAACGTCAAAGATTTCACAAAACAGCATCGGCTGTTGGGGCATCTCGTTCCTTTTTGAGATGGTGCCAAATTGTTGGCAACAATCACAAGATTTGCAGAAGATATAGGCGTCTCTAAAGAGGGTAGGGCAATAGAAACCTGCTTCCAAGTCCTTTCTAGCAGTTTTCTTAGCACTAAAATGGCCACCACACGCTAAAGTGTGGCAAGCAGTGATTACGGACGTTATTTCCGTGTCGGGTATGCATCGCCGTACTACTTGGTCAGAACCCACTCTCCAAAGATAGGGGTTATCCCAAATGTAGTATCGTGCTTCCCTTTTTAGCTTAAGTGCTTGCGAATAACTGAGGCAGGAGGGGATGACTCCTGCGTCAAGATAGTTAGCTTTGTGCCCATACCAAGCTTCTATTATTGATATAGCACATAACAATGCATCAGGGAAAGAATCTATAACTAAATTTGGGTCATCTAATCCTTCCACATCCGGAGGTAGTCAGCTTAAATGATCAGCCCAGCTTAAATGATCAGCCACATGGTTTTCTGCCCCAGCTCGATCTTTGATCTCTAAGTGGAATTCTTGTAGGAGAAGAGACCATCTTAATAAGTGCGGTTTGGAGTGTGGTTTTTGAAAAAGATACCTAACTGCTACATGATCTGTATAGACTGTAATCTTAGAATCTAAAAGATAAGGTCTAAATTTTTCCAATGCATACACCACAGCGTAAAGCTCTTTTTCTATTGTTGTGTAGTTGACTTGAGCAGCATTTAGGGTTGATGAGGCATAGGCTATGACTCTAGAGTTTTTATCCTCTCGTTGGCCCAACATTGCTCCTACGACATGATTAGATGCATCGCAGGAGATCTCGAACGGGAGATCCCAATTTGGTCCAACTAAGATTGGTGGTTCGATAAGCCTAGCTTTTAGTTCATCAAAAGTAGATTTACAAGCTTCGTCGAATACGAAGTCCTTGTCGATCTGGAGAAGGGCGGAAAGAGGTCGGGCTATCTTGCTAAAGTCCTTGATGAACCTACGGTAGAATCCGGCGTATCCTAAGGATGAACGAACTTCCTTAACATTCGTAGAATACGGAAGGGATGAGATAACCTCGACTTTTGTTTTGTCCACTTCTATTCCCTTTTCCGATATGAGGTGCCCCAAAACTATACCTTTATCAACCATGAAATGGAATTTTTCATAGTTGAGGATGAGATTCTTTTCTATGCAATTTTTCAGTACTCTTTCTAGATCTCCTAAGCATGTATCAAACGAATTTCCATAAACCGTGAAATCGTCCATAAATACTTCCATGCAATCCTCTAGGAAATCACTAAAGATTGCCATCATGCATCTTTGGAAAGTACCTGGGGCGTTACACAGTCCAAAGGGCATTCGCTTATATGCAAAGGTTCCGAAAGGACAGGTAAACGTAGTCTTTTCTTGATCTTCAGGTGCTATGGGGACTTGGAAATATCCTGAGAATCCGTCCAAGAAACAATAATGAGATTTCCCAGCTAACCTCTCTAGCATTTGGTCTATAAAAGGTAGTGGAAATGATCCTTGCGTGTTGCTTCATTGAGTTTCCTATAGTCTATGCAAACACGACAAGAGTTCTGCACTCTTGTAAGGATCAACTCATCCTTATCATTCTTCACAACAGTGATCCCACTCTTCTTGGGTACCACTTGTACAGGACTAACACACTCACTATCTAAGATGGGGTAGATAATGTCAGCACTAAGAAGTTTTGTAACTTCTTTCTTTACCTCTTCAAGAATTTGCGGATTCAGTCTTCGTTGTAAATGTCGTTTTGGCTTGACATTTTCTTCCAAGAGAATCCTATGAGTATAGATATCCGGGCTAATTCTAGGGATATCTGCTAAGGACCATCCTAAAGCCTTTTTGTTTTCTTTAAGAACTTTGACTAATTTGGCTTCTTCTTCCTTAGAGAGACTACTAGATATAATAACAGGAAGTTTTTCATTTTCCTCTAGGAAGACATATTTTAAATTTTCAGGGAGACTTTTTAGTTCTAAGTCAGGAGGTTGGATAATAGAGGGCATTAGTTTCTTTATTGCTACTGAACAAACCTCCTTTTTTTTTCTTTAATGTTTGGCTCTAAAAGTTCTCCTAACTGCTCTAACTCCTGGAGGGGCTTTCCCTCGTCATTGTCATCCAAGAAGTTATCATCTAAGTACTTATGGTAATGAGATAACAATGAGTCAGATTTGGTAGAGGTGTCGAGAGAATCAAGGAAATTGACTTCTCTAATTAGAGAGGAGTTCGAAGAAAGTGTTTCTTCGGAGGAGGCTAGAGTGTGGGAATTCCCACCACAAGAACATCCATCAAGAGGAGTGAAAATGGGCAGAAATGGTGACGTCGTATCTTCCCTTGATACTATCATGTCACAAAGATAGTCTCCTATGGGGAAGGTCTCTTCATCAAATGCTTCAAAAGCATTTAATTCCAAGAATTTCTTGTCTCGCTGGAGTGTTTCAAAAATTTGAAAGGCTACCTTCTGGTTTCCCACCTCTATTGAGATAAATCCTTCCTTCATGTTCATAATACACCTTGTGGGCATGAGTAAGGGTCTTCCAAGGATCAAGGTGGATCCTTTGGCTGGTTCTTCTCCCATGTCTAGGACATAGAAATCGACCGGGATGACCAACGAATCTATTTCAACTAAAATATCTTCTAGTAAGCCTAATGGTCGTCTGTTGGTCCTATCATCCAATTGGATAGTAATGCTAGACTCTTTAAGGTTTCTAATTCCTAAGGATTCATAAATCGATCTAGGCATAACGTTTATAGTTGCTCCTAAATCTATAAGGGCTCCCTCAATTTCTGTTGTTCCTATGGTATAAGGAATGGTAAAGGCTCCTGGGTCCTTATGTTTTTGCGAGAGTCGTGAGTCAAATAATGCAGATACGTTTAACTGTACCTAGTCATCAGTCTTGCGTTTCCTTTTATTAGTACACAACTCCTTAAGGATTTTAGCATACTTGGGGACTTTGTTTAACAACTCTAAGAGTGGGATATTTATTTTTACTTTTCCAAATGTCTCCATGCATTCCTTATATTGGCTATCATCTTGTTGCTTTTTCTTCCTTGCCTGATAAGATTTGGGAAAAGGCAGTTTCTCTACGTCAGTAGTCTCCTTTCCTTGGTCAGGTGGTTCCTTAGTGTTATTCCTTACTTCTTCCAGCAGTGGTCCTCCTTCTTTTCTTCTTCTTGTATGGGCTGATATTCTTCCTCTGGTTGCTCTAACCTAGGATCCTTAGACCCTTTTAATCCTTTTCTGAATCGAAGAGTTAATGACTTTAGGCACTTAGGGTTAATCACTGTGGTGGATGGCATATCCCCACGCATTTGTGTTATTTGTGAGGATACTGAGTTTGTATGCTCTCTAACATAACCTCGTAATCCATCGAGCCCTATCTCAAGCTTTTTTTGTTTTTCTTCAATTTTAGTTATTCTATTTTCCAATTTATTTCGAGTATAGGAATATTCCCATCCATAGTATTGGCGGGTGTTCCATCCAGGGTTATTTTCATAAGAGTTTCCTCCTAGATAACCTATAGCTGAAACTTCTTCCTCATCATTGTACATTATGGCACTGTAGGCTCTATAGTCATTTTCTAACTGGGGTATTCTTTTGTAGTTTTCTCGCTCGGCTTCTAATTCTTCTACTCTCCTAGTTAGTTGTTCTATTTTTTTCATCATTTCCGGTCGTGTTAGCTCCTCAGTTTTATCTTCTTCAACCCTTCTCCGATTACTTTTCCTAAAAGAAACTTCCTTAATTAAACTCCAAGCTTCCTCGACATCTAGCTTGGTAATAGATCCATTAGTTGACGCATCCAAGTGGTCAGCATCGCCTGGGAGAAGCCCATTACATAAATAAATGACCGAATTCTCCTCGCTATACTGATGGTTTGGGCATCTGTATAGCAAACCCTGAAATCTGTCCAAATAATCTAATAATGGTTCCTTCTTATGTTGTTCCACTGTTGATATCTCCTTTCTTGCGGGTAAAGCTTTAGGTTCAGGGAAATACTTGTCCAGAAAGAAACACCTTAAATTTTCCCAGGATGCATAGGCATTTTTCTCATAGGTTGCTAAGAGATTATACCACTCTAGGGCTTTTCCTTCGAGTGATATGTGGAATATTTTCCAAATGACTTCTTCTACTTGGGTTCCTACAGGTTTCTTAGTTTGGCAATGCCAGTATAATGCATTTAGATGACGATGGGGATTTTCATTATCTAAACCATGAAACTTGGGTATTCTTTTTGTATAAGGGCCCCTTAATTTCAAAGTCAGTTTGAAATTTGGGTAATGCATTATACTTTGCCTCATAATGTATGTCTACTCGGGTAGCGTCTCTAATAGACCTCTTCTGCCTAGGTTTTTTAACTGAATTAGATTCAGGCTCTAACTCTCTAACCATTCCTAGGTCTGTTCTATCTTGGGCAGTCATATTTTTTTTTAATTAATTTATATAGTTTTTATATTTTATGAATAATAAAAATGCAAAATAACAGAATAATAAATAGCAGAATAATAAATCGCAGAAATAATAAATTGCATGAAATAAATAGCAAGCATAAAACCGTGTTCGCGGGACTAGGTTCGTTTGGACACAATAACCATTAAAACTTAAGAAAGTTCCCCGGCAACGACGCCATATTTGATAGCAGACACCAGTCGTAAGGTGTTAAACGAATCAAATTAAATTTATACTCGAGCCTCGCAAGTATAAACTATATTTATTAAAATATAGTATAGATGCTAACCCAAGGTCAAATCTCTCGTGGAACTTCTAGGAATTTTAACAATAATTGTATCAGAAACAAGTCTTAGTGAACACGGGACAGGCTTATAAGAGTGAATTGTAGTAGCTAAGAGAAAACGATGAATTATCTGGTAAACGGTAACTGATGAACGAAGAACACATCCCACGAAGGTATCTTGAACTCGGCCTTCCCTGATCAACAAAATATAGTAGAAGATGTCTCTTAAATAGAGAAGTTTATATATCACTCCCAATGATGTATTCATACTAAAACACAATCAATCAAGCAATGGTGGAGAATATAAGATTAAGATTAATCACTCAACCTAAACTAGATATGAGTAATTTGTTATAGCTCTTCGGGACAATCTATATTATTGCCACATCGGAACAATTAAACAAAAAAAGAACAATCCTAATTATATTTCTAAGATAGATAGAACACTCTTTAGCAAACCCTAAAAACTAAATTTATTAATCGAGAAAGAGACAAACTCCAGGAATGTCAAGGTTTCATTCCCTAATAAAGCATTGATCTATCAATCATAATAATTTTATCTTAAAAGAAACACCTAAATCTAAGAACAATCATCAAATAAACATAATCTAAATAATAACACTTCCTGGACTATGAAGAACATCGAGTTCTGGCCTCCTTCATGATACTCCGCTGGGAAACAAAGATGTTTAGCCTTGCATCACAGAGAGATAATCAAAAACTTGATTAGATCCCATATGAAAACTCTCAATAACTCTCTCGTGTTTATAAATCTACGAAACTTGTATTTCTCGTTAAACTTGTGCTCTGAGGTTGGAATGAAACTCTCTATTTATAGTACTGAGTAATGTGCTTGGTTCGTAAGTCAAGGAAGATTTTTGCGCTTGGGCCGTTGCTTGCACCGGCGGCCCAACACGAAGTTGCACCGAAATATCTGCGATATTTCGATTATATATTCGTATCTTGAATCTTAGCCGTCCAAATTATACTCTAATGCTTTGGATTAATCTGCGCCGCGAGATTTCCAACTTGGGTCGTTGGCTCAAGAGACGGCGCAACATGATATTGCGCTGAAGCTTACTTGCTAACGTCATATCCTTCTCAGATGCTTGCGCCGCGAGATTTACCTTCCTTGCGCCGGCGGCTCTTACAACGGCGCAAGGTATTTTTGCACCTTTTGTTATCTTCTAGATGATTCTTTTGTTATTTTTATGATTCTCGGCTGAAACACTTAACAAACGATTATGCAAAATATTATAAAATACTTTAATCTTTACTACTTAAAAAGATGAGTTGGTGTCAACTTTCTTTTCCTAAATTACCCCTTAGTCAATTATCCTAATTGGCAATCTTTATCTTTATCTTTCTTTTCTATTCTACATACTATAAAAGAGTGAGTTGTTTACAAATTTCAATTTCCAAAAATACCCTGAAAGATGCCTTCTCATGTCTTTTTAACTTCATACCTATTTATTTCCCACATTAAATAAGATAAATTCATCCAATTAATAAAGTTAAGATAATATTTAAAATGCCTACTTCCATTCCTTAAATTAATAAAAAAAATTTCCTTATCTCAAATTGCCCAAATCTGAATGCCATGCCCAAATCATAACCTATGGGCCAAAATAATAATAATAAAAAAAATCCTTCTCTTAAATATATATATCAAATGTGTTGGGAAATCACAGAGGGAGCGCAGCGGAAGAAATTTAAAATTTTTTGGACTAAAACGCAAATAAAACTAAAAGGCTAACTCTGTGATTCCTTACAGGATCCACTAACTATGTTTATACCAGATAAGAAAAGGATGTTT
>QANZ01037062.1:0-20824 GCA_003254925.1 Chamaecrista fasciculata | reverse complement strand
ATCCACAAGATATGCCACCAATGGATGGTGGAGATCATTCAAGTTCAGCAGGGCCATCCTCTGTTCCATCCAGAGATTCTAGTTACAAGGACTCAATCTCGCTTTTAGTGCAAGAAGACGATCGATCAGTATAGCATACCATATACTGAATGCTATTGCTCTTGAAGCAGAAGATTATTCATTGAGAAAATGAAGCAGTGAAGCAATACTCATATTTACATGTGAATGCATGTTGTCTCTTCATAACTGCAGTAAAACAAAGAACATAGTCTATATTGCATCAGTGTTTTTTTTAAAAAAATATTAAAGATAATTTTGAGAAATTAGATGCAAGTTCTATATAAAAAATTTATTTTAAGTGACATTTTTGTTTGCAAGTACAGTACTAGAAGATATTTACATAAACAAGTCGGTCAAGGCTGTGTTTTGGTCACTAATGTTTACTCCAAATTTTGTTTTGGTTTCTAATAATTTTTTGTTTCATTTTGGTCCATAAGGTTTTCCAGTAGTTCCGTTTTGGTCTTTTACGTTTTTTAATAAGTTCAACGATTGGTCCCTAACTACTGAATATGTTTATTTATCTCTCATAATAAGCTAGAATGCGACGAAATCGAACTTTGAGTTACTCTTAGCGAGTTTTTTCTCTGTCTAGTTGGGACCGAGGTAAAATCGGACCCGAAAGTGGGTTTCTTGTTTCAAGTTCGAATGTAACAAAATCAAAACTATGTATGGGTTACTCTTGACGAGTTTTTTTCTCAGTCCAATTGGGAAATATCGGCAAACGAGGTCAAATAGTATTCTAAAAGTGAGTTTGATCAAAACACCAATACTAAATTTGAGAGTACTTTTTGATCTCATTTGCCTATGTCCCCAACTGGAAAAGAAAAAAGAAACTCATTAAGAGTAACTCATAACTTTGAGGTCGTATTCAAACTTGAAATGAGAGAGATATGACCAGCTTCATGAAATAAAATATCCACTTTCGGGCCCAATTTTGGACTCGATTTAATCTCGTTTACCAAAAACTTCAATTGGGAAAAGAAAGAACTCATGAAGAGAAATTCATAACTTCAGTTTTGTCGCATTCACACTTGAGACAAGAGATATATGGCCATATTCAGTAATTAGGAACTAAAATGAAATTGTTGAGAAACAATAAAGACCAAAATAGAATTTGAAGTCAATGTTAAAGACCAAAATGAGATTTTGTCTGTAGATGTAGTTCTTGAAGGCGTGAAGCAAGGGGTGAAGAGTAAGAGTATGAGTATGAGACAAAAGACGCGTTTTTGTATAGTGATAGTCCACTTCCCTTGTGAAAAGGGCTATATACAGTGTACAGAAGACTTTTATCGGCCATATCCCTCACTCATGAGGGAGGCCCACAAATGACAGCCTGCCGTAAAATTAAAAAAAAAAATAGTCAAAATAATACAAAATAAATTATTGGACTGAAGGGTCTTATAAGAGACTTGGAGCATACGTTTGTCACGTAGACTTACCAAGTCAAGTGCTTCAAGTCTTGAGAAATTAATTGGACGGAAAACCCAATTTTCTTTGGAAAGCAAATATGGGGACCATTATACAGATTCTTCACTGCTTCCATTCCATCTGGCTCTCTTTCTATGTTGTTGATGAAACATGTTATTTAATTTCTATTTTCTTTCAATATCTCAACATAACCAACAGAACACAAGGACGCGTCCAGACTTTTCCTTTAATCAATTCACAAAAATATGTTTTTTTTCCTTGTAAATAGAAATATATTAATAAACTATTTTTTTATAATTAATTTGAATGATATTAATATTTATAATAATACTAACATTTTTTATAAATACAAAAAATGAAATTGACCGACAAAAAAGATGAACCTTAATATGATTCATTGACATTTGACACATCCGCAAGTGTATTTTGGTTTGAAATCTTAAAATTTTACGTGTGCAGCACCAATTCGATTCTCTTCTTGTGTTGGTTAACAATTTAACATATATTGCAACTACACTAAACTTTCAACAGATATACAAAAGAGTTAACAAGGTTTAATTAGACAAATGCATCACAATCAAAATCAAAACCTACCAAACGAAGAGATTTTGCCTGAATTTGACTCTCACTCTACTTCATGGATTATTTCCAAAGCTTGGATCATGTGTCTTGCAGGCACACTCTCAGTTTTACCTGTTGGTGTACCTTCAGAATCAAAAGGGTTAGGAGGTACTGATAATTTGTCTCCTTCTCCTTCTAACATATGAACCACAACTTGCATTGATGGTCGATCCACAGCATGCCACTGGATACACCAAAGTCCCACTATTGCCAGTTTTTTTGCTATCTTAGCATCCCCTTCTTCCTCTATATGAATCACTACATCTTCCCTTTCTTCTAAAATATTATAGATCCATTCTGGGTAGTGAATGTGGCTAGTGTTGTCTTCTGTGTCCTCTGTAATCTTCCTTCCCCCGATTATCTCAAGTAGTAGCATCCCAAAACTATAAACATCTGATTTGTGAGACACATTTCCGAAGTTTCGAGAGAAAACTTCTGGCGCAATATAGCCCATAGTTCCTCTAGCAGTAGTCATTGACACTATGCTTTGATCCTTGGAACACAATTTGGCCAATCCAAAATCACAAATTTTTGGAGTGAAGTCGTGGTCCAGTAAAACATTGTGTGGTTTGATGTCAAAATGGAGTATGCGTTGCTCACACCCTTGATGAAGATACTCTATTCCTTTAGCAATGCCTAAAGCAATCTCATGCAGCTTTTCCCAACCAAGAAAGTTTCTCCTGTTGTTCAATGAATTTGTGAAGTTTTGGAGCGAGCCATTCGGTAGGAACTCGTAAACAAGAGCTCTTCTAAATCCATCGGCACAGAAGCCAATTAGACGAACAATATTAACATGGTGAATTCTTCCCATTGTTCCAACTTCAGTAATGAAATCTTCTCCATTTCTTTCAGAATTGTTGAGGATTTTCACAGCAACTGTGTATTGGTCTGAAATCTTTCCTTTGAACACAGTACCATAAGATCCTTGTCCTAGCTTGTCCTCGAATTGATTGGTGATTCTCTTAATTTCAGAATAAGAATACCTGGTGGGCTTGAGAGTTCTGTAATCATTCAAAAACTTCTCAATTATAGCTTGGTTTTCTTTCCTTGATTTGAGAGAGTTGTAGATATAATAAAGTGCAGCAACAACAACTACGAAAAGAAGAATTGAGCCAACAATAGATCCTGCGCATATCAGAAATCCACTTCAATTACAAAAATACAATTTGCACTAAGAAGAAAATAGTGAGTTCAGATTAGAAGTTAACCTGCGAGTATTGGTTTGGCTGATGAACCTGCACAAGATATTAATGTGACCGGTCAGCTAAGCATGTTTATATTAAGTATTGAGCATGTGATACAATAATTTAAGTATTTCAAAGCCTGGCATACGATAATTGAACATTCATGTTTGAAGTGATACTTATATAGTCATGGACACATGATACGGTAGGTTTATGTAAATGAAAAGTTGCCATACAGATAAAGTGAAAAAAGAGATGAATAATACCTTTGTGTAGGCTAAAACATTCAGTTTCATAAGTGGTAGTATTATTCTTGAATCCACATCCTTTTCCTTTCGATTCACAAAGTTTACACATTGGAGTAGACCACACCAAATAGCGCATCTTATCATTTTCAGAAAAATCATTTGGGATAGATGAAGGAGTAGGTATTTTGGTGCATGACAACAAATCATCAAGACTCGTGATTTCTTGATCAGACGAAATGGCAAGTACTTGAAAGGTAGAGGAACTTAGGCATGGGACTCTAGCAGAACTATCAGTATGTGTTGAGGAGCAATTGAAAAAAGTATATTGATTAAGGCTATGAGGTTCAGTTTTGAACTGGAAAGGAGAAGCAGATGAAGTGAGATTATGAAGCTGCATAGAAAGGCAGGCATAAGGATCAACAAAACCAATGGTTTGGGATCTGTAATCAATATTGGTGATATTAAGCTTAACAGAACCAGGAAGCTCAAGAACAGTAATATTAGTGGAGGAACATTCTACATCAAAACCAGGATATCCACAGTGTTTTGGCTGGAGATCTTTTATTCGAAAAGGGAAGTGGATACCCAATCTTCCACATGCTGTTTCTGTACAATTATTACTGCTCTCAACAAAACCAACCATAAGCAGTAAGCAAATGGAGAAGGAGGTTACAGAAAAAGTATCCATACCTTTTGTTCTTCTACCTCTGCAAAATAGAAGGAGGTTACATCATTAATTTAATATACAATTCATGAGTAAAACTCTGTTTCCCATTGACTTCAATTTTCCACACAATATAAATAATGACGCGGTTGCTTACGTCAAGAATTGTAGATATTTTCGACACACACTGTCAGTGTCACAACTCACAAAAGCAAGTTGCATCCGTATAGATGATAATTACTACCAGAAATATCAATGGAGGTTGGTTCAAATTCCAATTTCAAAAGACTATATTACTAGTACTAACACTTTGAATTCAATTTTCATGAAGATAAACATGTCTTCTTCTTACTCTTCAACACAAACAGCATTATTGACTCTGTTTCTGATAACCCTCCTATCTTACCAAGCTTGTTGCACATATGGCAACCAGTGTTCTGGTTTCTGTGGGAATCACAACGTGAGCCATCCTTTCCGGCTTCAAGATTTTTCCGACGAGTGTGGTAGCCGGAGTTATAACCTCTCTTGCGAGGGTAATAATCAATTGGTACTGTATTTGCTATCTGGAAAATACAATGTTCTTTCGATTAATTACAACAACTACACAATCCGAATTAGGGATTCCAACATTCTGGACTCCTTACCTCGAGATTCTTTATCTGAATCCAACTTCACCGATTCCGATCCATACACCACCACTCAGCAACGCCCAGATTATGCGTCGTTTACTGGGGCTTTTCAAGATACAGGTCCAACGATAACGCATATGATATACGTTAAGTGTAAAAATGAATTTCATTCTTCTTCTTCTCTGTACGTTGATACTGCCTCTTGCGCGACGACGAAGGCTTCGAATGAATCGTCGCATTTGTATGCGATTGTTGGCACCGACACGATTGGGGAATTAGGGTTAGAGGACGGATGTGGAATTAGTTTACTTTATATGACATCGTGGCCTGATGCTCTAAACCATCGCGCTAATAAACTCACTTGCTCTGATATTCACTCTATGCTTCTTTATGGATTTGAGCTTTCATGGTTGAACAGTCTCTGTGATTTTGCGTCTGGATCTGTTTCTTATTACTATGCCGATAGTACCAACAGTTTTGTCTGTGGAAGACAAAGTAAGCACATTTTGGCTTAAACATACATTTCACCTTACTCTTACATTCTCATTCTGATTTCTCATCCTCATAATCTTCAATGATGCAGCTACATTTCTTGAAGAGATCAGAGCGTGGATTGCGGGTAAGTATAATCTATCTCTGCTGCAACTTCTAACTTTTTACATTTCAAGGTATCTTATATATATACATGATCGCATATAGTATGCATGCAAATGAGTATTTCTACAAGTCTAAAATTATTGTTATCAGGGTTTATAGTTTATACTTTGTAAAGCTGATATCTACTATTACTTTTATTTTCTTTATTATTTCCAACTCAAAGCCTGCAACATACGTAATGATATATTCAAATTCAGTTTTCTCATTATGATCTGATATCACTTTCATTCCTTCTGTTTTGCAGAAATTGCCAGTTTTGCTTACTTAATATTCGGTAAGCCCTTATTACAATTTTTATTCGGCATACTTGAGGGTTGAAGAGTATATCTACATGTTCTCATTATTTGTTCTATGTTTCAGCTCTACATACCGTTGTCAAAATCCTTATTGGGATTCCAGTCGTCGCTATCTTTTTGATCTATAAATGGCGACGAAGGCATTTATCTATGTACCACAACATTGAAGAATTTCTGCAAGGTGACAATAACATAGTGCCTATTAGGTACTCTTACAAAGAAATTAAAAAGATGACTCAAGGCTTCAAAGTTAAACTAGGAAAAGGAGGTTATGGCTCTGTTTTCAGAGGACAACTTCGAAGTGGTCGTCTCGTCGCCATCAAGATGTTGGATAAGGCCAAAGCCGATGGTCAAGAATTCATCAACGAGGTGGCTACACTTGGTCGAATCCACCATGTTAATGTGGTTCATCTAATTGGTTATTGTGTTGAAGGCTCAAATCGTGCACTTATATATGAGTTCATGCAAAATGGGTCTCTTGAAAAATACATTCATGCTCAACAAGGCAACGATCATTCCTTGAATTGTGCTAAATTGTATGAGATATCTCGGGGAATAGCTCGTGGTATTGAATATCTACATAAAGGATGCAACATGCAAATTCTGCACTTTGATATAAAGCCACACAACATCCTTCTTGATGACAATTTCAATCCTAAGGTTTCTGATTTTGGGTTAGCAAAACTGTATCCTACAGATAATAGTATAGTGTCATTGACAGCAGCAAGAGGAACTATAGGATACATGGCTCCTGAACTCTTCTACAGAAGTGTGGGAGGAGTGTCTTACAAAGCAGATGTGTATAGTTTTGGAATGCTATTAATGGAGATGGCTGGTAGAAGGAGAAATTTGAATGAAATGGCTGATCATTCAGACCAACTTTACTTCCCTTTTTGGGTTTATGATCAGTTACAGGAAGGAAATGAGATTAACATAGAAAATGCGACAGAGGAGGAAATGAAGTTGGCAAGGAAAATGATGAAAGTGGGGTTGTGGTGCATACAAACAAGGCCTAATGATCGCCCTTCAATGAATAGAGTAGTGCAGATGCTTGAGGGAGAAGAGGAAGACTTTGAATTGCCTCCCAAGCCATATCTATATCCACAAGATTCGCCAGCCATGGAAGTTGGAGATCATTCAAGTTCAACTAGGCCATCCATTGATCCATCAGGAAGTGATACTAAGGACTCAATCTCACTTTTACCGCTAGAGGTTGATCGATCAGTGTAGCATAGTAACCAGTAAGCGTCTAGTAAATGCTATTTATTGATCTTGGCATCTACTTTTTCTATGAGAAATAGAAGTCTCTGCAAGAAATTGAAGCTGAGAAGCAAGGGCTACCTCTACAGACTACAATGTAGAATGTACATGAGTATAATAAGAACAGTTCATGTACTGAGAGACCAAACAAGCCAGCTAAAAGAGAGACAGATGTTGAAAAACAATCATTGTATAAATGAAGTGTAGCAAAACATGGAGCCTATATAAATTCTCTGTTTGTGATTAACATGCAAAACAATATAATCGTGATTCTCATTCATTTGTTGTTCAACATTGCTTCAAATATAATTTCTGCATAATTTCCTTTTAAGCTTTGTAACTTGAATACAAACTTTCTTTTTAACCCAAGTGAAACAGTCAAGTTTATTATTTTCAGTGACGCTTGATTATTTATGTATACATTATACAATAAGCATGAAGCAGAGGCTGGGCAGAATCAGGAGCATAAATAGGCATAGAATGATATTGTTTTAAGCAGGTCTCTCTACGTTTTGCCCCACTTAAATTAACTGCTTATTTTTATCAAAAAAAAANACTGCTTATTTTTATCAAAAAAAAAAAAGCAAACAAACAATCGTGTCTGAATATTATTCAGAAGAAAAAAATTCAAATACAATGTTTTTAGATCTTTATTATTAAATTCATCAATTATAGTTTGATAGATAAGTTTTAAATAATATATATATATATATATATTCTCCCTCCTATATTCATCTAAAAAAGTTATATAACATCATTCATTGCTGTATTTAGGCTTCATACAACTTCCCCTCCCAAAATTTGGTCATATATGATATATCAGTTTGGCTGGAAGATAGTCAATCAAAAGTCTAAAACGAGATAAATGCTTAGAGTTGCCAGTCTTTTTGGGGTTCTTACTTGTCACCTACCTGCTTTGCTTCAACGTCATTTATATTAAACATTAATGGAAGATGTCTAATATATTAGATACTCCAATATAAAATAACTATCCTTCTTAACAAGGCATATAAAATAATAATTAGAGAGACTTTATTGTAGAACTCTCATATGTACAGGACTGTTACTTTTGAAAAAATAAAAAACAAGACTAATTTTTCACTATCCCTCATTTATGAATCACTTCCAGCTCTAAATTTTGAGGTCTTCCTAAAATACTTGAACTAATGGAAGATGTGGAGTCAAATGGACTTGGGGGGACTGTTAAATTGCCTCCTTCTCCTTCCAACATTTGTACAACAGATTTTATGGAAGGTCGATTTACTGGATGCCATTGAATACACCAGAGTCCTATGAGTGCAAGTTTTTGAACAATCTTATTATGTTCTTCATCCTCAATATGGATATGCATCTCTCCTCCTTCGAGGAAATTATGAATCCATTTTGGGTATAGAATTTGACAAGTTTCTCCAACAGACATGTCTATGTTTTTCTTTCCTCCAACCATTTCTAGCAACAGCATTCCAAAACTATAGATGTCAGATTTATAAGATACATTCCCAAAGTTTCTCGAGAAAACTTCAGGTGCAATATAGCCCAAGGTTCCTCTTGCTGCAGTCACTGAGACAGTACTCTGGTTTTTAGAACACAGTTTGGCCAAACCAAAATCAATGATTTTTGGAATTAAGTTGTCATCTAGCAACACATTGTGAGGATTGATATCAAAGTGAAGGATTCGATGATCACATCCATAGTGTAGATACTCAATCCCTTTGGCTATGGCAAGAGCAATTTGTTGCAATCTCAACCAGCCAAGGAAATTCTCCATATCTGGTTGAACTATGCGAGCCACATTGATGTGATGGATTTTTGCCATAGTTCCCACTTCATTGATGAACTCTGTACTATTATCTCCATCTGTGGTATTATTGAGTATCTTCACTGCAACTAAAATTTCATTCGAGAGCTTTCCTTTATACACTGATCCATGAGCTCCTTCACCTAACTTGTCCTTGAAACGATTTGTGATTCTACAAATATCCGCGTAAGAAAATCTAGTAGGCTTGAGTGCTCTGTAATCTTGCAAGAATTTCTCTACTCTCGCCAGATCCTTTGCTTTGATTCTGAAACAGCGATAGATTTGAAACAGAGCAAGGAGAAGAAGCACTAGAACAATTGAACCACCAAATACACCTGCACATTGATTATTCAATCTCTTTCAAAAACCTTCAAATTAGAACACCAAAAAAGAAAGCAAAGAAGAGAGAAGTGATTCTCACCAAGAACAGCATGACGTATCTTAACGATTGCTTTTAGCGGACGGTCAAAACATTGAATAGCATCTTCAGTGGCGTTGTTTTCGAGTTTACATAACTTGCCTTTGGCTTCACACTCACTACAATTAGGTTCGTTCCACCATAAACCTAATTCTTGTAGTGAGCTGTAACTGTAACCTAAGCCGAAGCCTTTCAACGGAATTGTTTCAACCATCTTTGTGCAGGAAATTAGGGCTGAATCGAGGATTGTGCCGCTTTCAGCAGCATATATGGGGCAGGAGAATTTGTCTGGAGGACAATTGAAGAAATACATGGTGCTATACGATGGTTCGTACGATTGAAAGGAGAAAGGAGAGATTGAAGAATTTTTGAGCCGTAGAAGCTGTCTGGGAAGACAATTTTCAGGATCAGACATCCATACGTTCTGATTGGTGTAATCTATGTGATTAATCTGGAGTTTGATTGGAAGTGGAAATGTAGGAAGCTCAATAAGGGTTTGATGTTGAGGAGAACAAGTTAGATCAAAGCCACGATAGCCACAATGATCGGGATCAATGTGTTTCAATCGGAAGGGAAACCGAATACGAGGGCCGTGACGTCCGCATCTTGATTCACCGCAATCGTTATGGCACACTCCGATTTTAGTAAGCTGTGACAATACTGCGATCATCATCAACAAAGATTTGAGACTCAACATCGTTTTGCAGGAATGATGGAAGAGAGAGAGGTTAGCTTTGAATTTTATCTATATTTTTCTACAGTATCTTGGGTCAATATTTCAACGATGGCGAGACAAATTAATAAATGCTATTCCAAACCTAACCACGAAGACTTTGATTTCTTGCTAGTCGTCGTCTGTGACTCTGACGATATCATAAATTGGTTTTAACCTCCATGAGCGACTGCAAAAGCTTTATCGTGCTTCTCTCTCTTTTAGATCTGATGGAGTTTTACGTTTGGATTATGTTCATCTTTACTAGCGCTCTTAACGCGAGGATTTCTTCTGCGAAGCAAAACCAATACTGTGCTCCTTCTTCTTGCGGCAAACTCACCAACATAAGCTACCCGTTTCGATTGAAACAAGACGCTAAAAATTGTGGCGAATCCAGATACGAGTTAGATTGCATCAACAACATCGCGGTAGTGCATTTGAATTCTGCAGAGTACCACGTTGAGGCAATCAATTACAAAAACTACACAATCCGACTCGTTGATCCTGACATTCAAGAGGCTAATTGCTCCTCCATGCCTCGCTACTTTTTGTTCAGTTCCAATTTCAGTGATTCGAATGATGATTCGTATTCGATAGTTCGTCGGTATGAATACTCAGTCTCGGAAAGCTGGGGTGGTGTCTCTCTATTTGAGCCTATAATTTACTTGAGTTGTGACGATCCTGTGACCGATGATGCTTTTTATGTGGATACCTCACCATGCGTTGATGAGTCGAACACGTATGCTATTGTATTGCAGAATGGAAGCCTGGTTGCCATGTGAAGACAGTGTCTCCTACTTCCTGGATGACGCCTGTAATTGTTGTAACAAATCTTTCGTACTTGGATATCCACAAGCAATTAGTCTATGGTTTTGAGCTCTCGTGGATGAAAATTGCTTGTGATTCCCAGTGTGGATCCAGGCCTTGCTATTTCAACAGTACCATTGGAAACATTCAGTGTTATATTGACAAAAACTGTTATTATATCAATGGAGGAGCCCATTCTTGCGGTAAGAACATATCAAATCGTGCTTTGTTTTGATCCATTTCGAAGATTTGTCAGCTAATTTGTCTTGCTATGTCTATAGGAATTCTGGTCAGGATTGGTATTTACACCAAAGGTAATATTGATATTGCTCTTTTTTTAGTACATTAGCTATATTTGCTTATCATTTCCGTGATATAACTTGACCTTTGTAAAATTTTATATCTTGCAGCTTCCCTTAAAGGCATTTTTACTGGTAAGATCTTGATTCTTGACTCTTTGATGATGCCAATTATTCTGCGTAATTTAAACCAGTCTCTCTTTCTCCTTTCTTTTCTCCATGTTGTTATTAGAACATCTTTTCTTTTTATGGGAGTTCTGCCTTGAGATTATTTAAGTTCAGTAACATCAGTCTGAATTATAGCATTTACCCTCACAGGACTCTACTGGTTAATTACATTTCGTCACATACATCTTGACAACGCAAATGCAATCAACAGAGCAGTAGCCGTTGGGTATTATGGTCTACCATCATTTGTGGCAGCTAGGTTTCTGTTTGGGATTACATTTCTGATTGCCATATTGATTCATAAATGGCGGAGAAGACATCAATCAGTTTATGAAAATATTGAGAACTTTCTGCAAGATTACGACCTTATGCCCATAAGGTACTCATACAAAGAAATAAAAAAGATGACCAATAATTTCAATATCAAGTTAGGTCAAGGTGGCTTTGGGTCTGTATATAAGGGCAAGCTACGTAGTGGGACTTATGTAGCCATTAAGATGTTGGTTAAATCTGTCGCTAATGGGCAAGATTTTATCAGTGAAGTGGCAACCATTGGAAGGATACACCATGTGAATGTGGTTCGGCTTATTGGATATTGTGTTGAGAAGTCAAGATGTGCCCTTGTCTATGAATTTATGCCTAATGGCTCTCTTGACAAATATATCTTTTTGAAAGAGGAAAGTAACCCTTTAAGTTGTGAAAAAATATTTGAGATATCTCTTGCAGTTGCTCAAGGAATAGCTTATCTTCATGAGGGATGTGACATGCAAATTTTGCATTTTGATATCAAACCTCATAATATTCTTCTTGACGAAAACTTCATTCCAAAGATTTCAGATTTTGGACTTGCCAAGCTTTATCCAGTAAATGATAGTATTGTCACATTAACTGCAGCAAGAGGAACATTAGGCTATATGGCTCCAGAATTATTCTACAAGAATATTGGAAGAATCTCTTATAAGGCCGATGTTTACAGTTTTGGAATGTTATTGATGGAAATGGCAAGCAGGAGAAAGAACTCAAATCCACATGCAGAGGATTCAAGTGAAGCTTACTTTCCCCTTTGGATTTATGACCAATTTAGTGAAGAGAAAGATATAGAAATAAAAGATGCCACTGTAGAAGAAATGAAGATAGTAAAGAAAATGTTTATAACAGCACTTTGGTGTATACAATTGAAGCCATGTGACCGACCTTCGATGAACAAAGTTGTAGAGATGCTTGAAGGAGGAATTGAAAGCTTAGAAATGCCTGCAAGACCTTCTTTTTATCCGGAAGAAGCTGTTGTAGAGAATGTCACAGTCAATTCTAGTGGAACAATTACAAGTAATACTACTTCAACTTCATCCTGGGAAACAAGTTATCATACACCAAGTAACAGTCCTTGACAGAAGCAAGTAAGGAATTTTTTTCATTGCAATACAAAATTGTAACAAAAAATTAAAATGAAAAAAAATCTTGTTTCTGATGATTGTGGTACCAGTTGATGTAGAATTGAGGTAGTTAATGTATAGAACTCTCGAGGGAGGGAATGATGTTGTATAATATTATATATAATATGGAAAGTTGAAAGTTAAATAAACAGCACTTGAGATAAACTCGAATTTGGTTAAATTTCAGATTAGCTATGAATATCAACAGTCAACACCCCACCGGACCACCCTGTGTTTGAGGCCTTGAGGTTTGAGCTTTGAGCAAACCCCCTTTTTGGTCCCTCAATTGTTACTAAGTCGAGGAATCGGTCCCTCAATTGTGGGAAACTACAACTCAGTCCCTCAATTGTACATTTTCGTCTACGTTTTGGTCCCTCACGTATGATCTGTCAGTCATGGAGCTGTTAAGTGATGATGTGTCACTGTTAAATGCTTACGTGGCTGTTATCTGCTGAGTTGGTATACAAATTATATATCCTACTCATTTTTCATATTACACCTCATAAAAAAGGACTTGTGTGCAACATAGTATAACATTTTAATATCAGAAACACAAAAAAAATAAGGACCATTATGAAATTTTCACACTCTCCTCTTCTTCATCTTCTTCTTCAACTTCTTTCCCAGAATCCCCGATTCCTCCTCCTCCTCCTCTTCAATTTCTCCTCCCATCTTCCATCAATACCATTAATTTTAGCTTTAACCCCTCTATTATTATTCAACTCACACATCTTTTACCCATAAATACCCCAATATCCCTTACAATTCGTACGACATATTTCATTCACATTCAACAATCTTCAATAATCTTCAATAATCAACATTCAGTAATCTGATTTCTACCCAAAAACGAACTAGGCACACATCGTACCAGATCATGGACTCTGTTGTGTTGGGGCAGTGGCGTCGAACCTTCTAGTTGAATCTCATCGCGAAAACAGTGTCGTTGAAGCTCGGAAAGGAGGGTTTCAGAAGAGGAAGCTTCAAGAACGACGACAACGATGTCGTTTTGGTGTGGTAGTGGAGGAATCCTGTGGTGGTGGTGTTATCGAAGGAAGCTGGACCTGTGGCGTAGGGTCTTGCGGCAATGACGAATGATGCGTTTGGGTGTTTAGGTTTCGCTGTGAGAAGATGAATGTGTGAGTTGAATAATAATAGAGGGGTTAAAGCTAAGATTAATGGTATTAATAGAAGATGGGAGAAGAAATTGAAGAGGAAGAGGAGGAATCGGGGATTCTGGGAAGGAAGTTGAGGAAGAAGATGAAGAAGAGGAGAGTGTGAAAACTTCATAATGGTCCTTGTCTTTTTTGTGTTTCTGATATTAAAATGTTATACTATGTTGCATACAAGTCCTTTTTTATGAGGTGTAAAATGAAAAATGAGTAGGATATATAATTTGGATACCAACTCAGCAGATAACAGCCACCTAAGCAGATAACGGTGACACGTCATCACTTAACACCTCTATCACTAACGGACCAGACGTGAGGGACCAAAACGTAAACGGGATTGTACAATTGAGGGACTGAGTTGTAGTTTCTCACAATTGAGGGACCGATTCCTCGACTCAGTAACAATTGAGGGACCAAAAAGGGGGTTTGCTCTTTGAGCTTTCTTCTTTACTACTATCTTCTATTCTTCTCACTATCTTTATTGAAGCATTATTTTTTTTGCTGTTAACATAAAATTTATTATATAAATTCTCTAAACAAAATTATTATAGAAATGACATGAAGCAAAATCAGATACAAATAGAAAAATTGACAAGGGGTACATGATAACTTTTTTTTTTTGGGGCCTGTAAGGGGTACATGATAACCATAGTAGGAAAAACCGGACCGGACCGGCCAGTCAGACCGCTAAATCGCCGAACCGGCGACAAGCCCGGTCCGAAATGCCCCATTGTACCGTTCTGCAAGTGAACTGACGGTCTGCCCGGTTCAACTCGCTCGGTTCATATCGGACCGGTTTCACCGGTCCAAATTTAAAAAAAAATTGAAAAAAATAAAAAATCTGCAAAAACCCTAAAATTTTTCTGATTTGCTCTTCTCATTTTCATTTCAGTCGTTTCTCTTCTTCTTTCCTCCTTCCTCTTTCGCCTTCACTTCTTCATTCTCCATTCTATTGCCATGAAAAAGTTGTTGTTCGCCTTTACTCCTCTGCCTCTCGTCTTCATCTTTGTGTGTTCGCAGTGTTCAGTGGCAAGAGAGGATTGCGCACGGCTCACACAACTCGAAGCGACGGTGTTTGGTGGCGTGAGTGAGGTAATAAACTGAACATAGCGAATGATTTATTTAGTTGTTCATGGCGTGAAAGATGACCATTTCTCTGTTTTCTTTTTTTGTGTTTGCTGAGATTTAATTTTTTGCACTTGGGTTTGTATATATGTATGTGTATATGCATATATAAATGGGTTTTTATCTTTCATTCTTACGTACCCAATCTTAATTCATTGCTTTTGTATATATGTATGTGTATATTCTCACTTTTTATGCAGATTCAATAATTTAATGATGACTAGTCTTAGATTCTCACTTATAATCATATTATTATCAAGATCAATGTATGATTTTAAATGAATTTGACCCCAAATTCATTAAATTGTGCACAAAGGAAATAAACAAAAATGAAGCAAGTAATAATGATAAAATGGATCAGTAGAAGTTGTGTTTGCACTTTTGTATAAATGCTCCCAATAAGTTCGAATGTGTGTTTGCTGAGATCCTTTTATGTTATTTGGATCAAGTTTTGCTTTTCTTTAATTGTTGAGACTTGAGATTGTGGGTACTTTTTGAGATTATTATAACTATTGTTCTGAAATTATTGGTTGAAATATATGAGATTAATGTGTATTTAATGAATATGTATACTTTTAAAAAAAATTTAAGTAAACCAGCTCAACCGGTTGAACCAGTGACCCAGCGGTTGAACCATTGAACCAGTGACCCGAGCCCTTCGCCGAGTCAATTGCCGGTCCGGTATTTTGCACTATGATGATAACTAATTGTAACTAGTATGTTCATTTGAAAGTTCTTCTAAGGATACAAAGTCAAACACACCCTTAGGGTCCATTTGGTATCATTTGGGTAAGTAAAGGAAAGGGTTTTACAAGGGAAAAATTGTGAGGGAAAGGAAAAGTAGTTGATGGAATATAAAGTAGGTAAAGATTGAAAGTGTTTGGTATAAAAAGGTATGGGAGGGAAAGTAAAATAGATATAGAAAAAAATGACAAAAATGCCCTTCCCACAACCACTACAAGACCGCCACCGCCGCCCACGGTGGCCGACGCCGCCGCCGTCCACGGTGGTCCACGCCGGCCACCGTCAGGGGAAGAAGATGGGATGAGAGTGAGAGAGGGAAATTAGGAATTCTACCATAATTCCCTAGGTAGACTTGGATTACATCAGAAATGTGAAGTAAAGAAAAATGACCTATGTAATGTAAATGCCTTTACATTGTAATTCACTTTACATAGCTCAAATTGTCATACCAAACACTTGAAAGTATTGGAATCTGTGTCTTTACTTTATATACCTCCCTTTTCCCTCCAACCAAATAATAACTAACAAAAAATTTACTTTTTTTTTACACGTAATTTTTATTAGAGTGTTTGAGACATTAACGGGTAGTAAATATGAACATCTTAACAGAGCAATGAGCCCACTGAATGTAGTACACAAAATTTACTTTTTAAACATAAAAAAACACAGTAAGTATTTCTTAAAAAAAAGGGTAAATTACACTTTGGTACCCTGTGGTTTGACCCTATTTCACTTTGGTACCCTGTGGTTTGAAACCTGACACTTTGGTACCCTGGAGTATTCTCTATTAACACTTTGGTACCCTTTGGAGCTATTTTGTAATTTTAACCATAACAAATTTTGCAAAAATTACATATTGACCCCAAAAAGTTTTTATAGTTTCCATTTTAGTCCCTAGATAATATGTATCCAGGGACCTATTTGTAATTTTTTGAAATTTTTTAGGGTCAATATGTAATTTTTGAAAAATTTGTTATGGTTAAAATTACAAAATAGCTCCAAAGGGTACCAAAATGTTAATGGAGAATACCACAGGGTACCAAAGTGTCAAGTTTCAAACCACAGGGTACCAAAGTGAAATAGGGTCAAACCACAGGGTACCAAAGTGTAATTTACCCTAAAAAAAAATTAGACCAAGTATAGCTACTCAAGTCGATCTGGGCCTGGGAGTGTAGGTCCAGTTCATTGAGTGTCCTTATTATGAACCCACAATATCTTGCTTTGCATTTATTTTCCTTCAAGTCCATGATATTTTGGTGTGTTATTTGGGTGTATTATTTCCTATTGTTGGGCTCCCTTGTTTTATTTCAATCGTTGGGCTGAACTTATATTTGGTTCTCTCTCATGAATATATTCATGATTTGACAAAAAGAAAAGTCCATGATAAATTGACAACCATTTGCGGTTTTGCACCACATCTTCTCTCGTAAGAGATGAAATTAATATTTAAGAAATATATAAAATTATATATATCTATAATACTATATGTCGGGGTTTTCTGGCGTTTAAAACTATAATATAAAATAAATTAATTTAAATATAATGCATAAAAATAAATATAAACAAAAATGGAAATTCACCCCACGTACGTTATGTTTAACTTTCAAACAAAATTTCAACCCGACACCCACGTTGAGCCCATGTTCACCCATGTTTCTTCCCTACAAAGTTTATTATCCACACCCAATTTTTTCTGTTTATTTCAAATCTTACCAATAACTTTTTTTCTATTACAAATAACTCCGCGTTGGTAAAAATAATGTTGTTATATTTTTTTATCAAATCATTTTAAATTTTATATATATATTTGCGTGCCCATTAGAGCATGCAAAGCACCCTAGTACATATATATATATACACACACTTATTGGTTGTTGTGATCTTTTCATTTTATCTACAAGAATGTGAAATAACTGAGCCATAAATTATTTGATCACTGAAATCACTTTTATTAAAAAAATGGATAAATTACACAAAAGGGTCCTGTGGATTGGTCAATTTTCAGATAGGATTCCTGTGGTTTAAAAAGTGCCAAATAGGATCCCTGTGATTTACTCTGTTAACAAAAAGGGTCTTGAGGTATGTTTTCGTCCAAAATTTGACGGATATCTTAGCTAATATACTATTTTAAGACTCTAACTATTAATTTTTATGCGTTTGACTCCCTATTTGTATGAAATTTGACAGAAATCTTAGTTAAAATATTATTTTAAGATCCTAACTATTACTATAAAACTTTTCTTTTTTTGTGTCAAAGTCCTTCTCTCATATAAATAGAGAGTCAAACGAATAAATATTAGTAGTTAGGGTCTTAAAATAGTATTTTAGCCAAAGTTTCTGTCAAATTTTGGACGAAAATATACTTGAGGACCCTTTTTGTTAACCAAGCAAACCACATGGACCATATTTGACACTTTTTAAATCACAGAGACCCTATCTGAAAATGGGTCAAACCACATGGTCCTTTTGTGTAATTTACCCTTAAAAAGTATATACTTTGAAGCCACAACATTTTTAATCATATTGCTTTAACTTATATTATTTAAATAACAATCTAGAAGTAGGGACAGGCTGGATAAGCATGTAAGAGATGCTAGCTTCATCCAGCGTGTTAGTTAAGATCTGTTCATCCTTAGAGTAATAATGTTCCTTAATTAAATATACGGAATTCATGGTGATTATATTATAAGCCATTTAACCTTTTTTTTTTTCTACATTGTCACTTTGTCAGCGGTTTCAGACAGCTTTTTATGCGGGAATCGATTAAGTTAAGTGAGAATATTTTGAAATTCTGAAAGGTCCTTTTGGACTAAAGTGACCACACCACAGCCTCCTCAACATTAATATTTTGTATGCTAATGTTTATCTTATGTTTATTTTTCTATTAATACTAATAAAATAAGAGTCACATGCATCGAATGTTTCTAATGCTCAGATATAGATAGACTACTATAACTAGAATGACTGGGTGTGACTTGTGAGTCAAACTTGAGATATTGTGTTGAAATAGAATTGAATCATTTATTACATTTCTCTTCTTTATATTTCTTGTAGAATTGAAGAGTGAAAAGACTCTAATAGGGTGACGATCCAAGATATCTAGGAACTTCAAGTTTTTATCAATTCTGAAACAGATGCAAACTAGTGCTTCTTCTTTTCCAACTGGTATAGCTCATTTAAAAGGATTTTATATATATAGAAGGAATTCCAGGGAATGAAAAAAGAAAATGAACACAAGATTACTTTTAGTTTACATCGTGATTCAGACAGTTTTCTTCTTTTTGGGTAGGGTATTGTGTGGAAGTATATTGTTTTACTTACATAGAGGTAATTAGATAGGTATTTTTGGCCAAAAGAAAAAAATTTTAGCTGAGAATGAACATTTTCCTTTTAATCGATGTACAACCTTAAACCAAAATAATTACTCTTTTTTACTAATATTTGTTCATAAATTAAAATATCGTTGCCACTTGCCAGTCAAAAAGAGCATATATGTTAGACTCTATGGTAATAGTGGTGCATGCATCGATAATTTTAATAATATAACACTTCTTGTTGTGCTAAGTTAGGTAACGAGGAGTCGCCACCCATATTTTAAATCAAAGTCATAACTTTGTAATCAAAGAAGGTGGGAGATATTAGCGCGTGATGCTTTTTAAGATTAGTGAATTTCACTTAAACAAATGAAGGAGTGCATTATCTTATCCTAATTAACTTCCTAATTGAAGATTAGCATGAGAATGAACTGATGAAGTACCCAAATAAAGTATTATGACTAAAAAGTGATAAAGCGTCTGTCATTACTGACCTTCCATGAATTACACACATTTACATCTGATGAAAAAAGTTTTAAACTGCTTAATTTACCTTAAAAGATAAACTCTATACCAACTTCAAATGTACAGACATCATTCCAAGAATTGATCAAATATACTCTCACTCTAATTCATGGATTATTTCTAAGGCTTGAGTAATTTGTCTTCCAGGTACTCTTGCACTTTTTCTTGATTGACCTTCAGAATCAAAAGGATTAGGAGGCACTTTTAATTTGTCACCTTCTCCTTCCAACATTTGAACCACTGCTTGCATTGATGGTCTATCCACAGGATGCCACTGGATGCACCATAGTCCCACTATTGCCAGTTTTCTAGTAATCTTAGCATCCATTTCATCTTCAATATGAATTCTTACATCTTCCTTTTCTTCCAAAAGATTGTAAATCCATTCTGGGTAATAAACATGGCTTGTGTTCTCTATTGTATCCTCTGTGATCTTCCTTCCACCTATTGTTTCAAGCAACAACATTCCAAAATTATACACATATGACTTGTAAAAAACTTTACCAAAGTTCCTAGAGAAAACTTCTGGTGCAATGTAGCCCATAGTACCTCGAGCAGTGGTCATAGACACAATGCTTTGATCTCTAGAACATAATTTTGCTAACCAAAAGTCACAGATTTTTGGAATGAAGTTGTGGTCTAGTAAGACATTATGGGGTTTGATGTCAAAGTGGAGAATGCGTTGTTCACACCCTTGGTGAAGATACTCAATTCCTTTGGCAATGCCTAAAGCAATTTCTTGTAACTTTTCCCAACCAAGGAAGTTTTGGTTGTTGTCTGGTGAGTTTATGAACTTCTGTAAACAATATTCTTGGGACTAATTTTTCAAATCGCATACTAAACGCGGGATTATTCTAATCCGAAGCTCATAATCTTGAGACTATTTTTTTAATTCGTGTACCAAACACCTCTTTAAATCCGAGGTTATGGTGGTTGTTAACATTTTATCTTAGCTACAACAATGTGTACCAAACACCTCCTTAAATCCCAATTTCTGGTGGTTGTTAACAACTAAAAATCTAAAAGGTATACGGACGCTATTCCATTATACATGTGCTTCCATTATTATTTATTTGATTGAAGTCATAAATTATTTTATCATTCAAATCACTTTTATTAATAAAAATATATATGTTATGTTCAAACTTCAAACCCCAACATTTTTATTTTATCATATCGCTTTAACATATATTATTCAACAACCTACGATCAGGGACAGGCTGGATAAGCGTGTAAGAGATGCCAACATGTTGGGTGCATAG
>QANZ01037060.1:81092-102396 GCA_003254925.1 Chamaecrista fasciculata | reverse complement strand
GATATAGGATTTGAATTAAAGATATTAAAGTAATATTTTAATTCAATAATCTTGGAAAATAATAAATTAGTTTCCTAAAGAGTTAGGAATGTTTTTGATTTATTAGATTTCCTAGATATGGGATTGAGGATGGCGCATATATCATGGCTTGGGGTGCAAGATTTGATCTTGCATTTTGAATTATAATATATGTGCAAAATCGAAATTTTAATTAAAATTATTAAGGTAATATTTTGATTATAAAATCAAATCCCTCATGACTCATTCCAACCAATAGGATTTTAGCAATCAAAGATTTGGTTTCAAGATTTGATCTTGGTCACCAAGATTTTGATTTTCCCCTAGGTTTTTGAATTATAATATTAAGTGTAATATTATAATTAAGATTTAGGGAATCCTAAATTATATTAATTATGGAATTAATATATCCAAGATTTTAGGGACTCACTAATTGGATTATTGAAACCCTAATTTTAGGAATGAGAAATATTAATTAACACACACAAGAGGCAAGTTGAAATGGGCAATCTTTTGAGAGCAAAATTTCGCCTACCTATCTTAGAGAGAGAAAGTTTGACTTAGCTTTCATTTTAGGGTTCTTCTTGTGTGTTCTTGCGCCACCTTCTTGGAGTCAAGAAGTGTTCTTGATTTTTCAAGAATCCATAGATATTGGTTCCCGTTTTCACTTGGGAAGAAGTGAAGGAGGCTAGCACCTGGGCATCTGCCAAACTGCTCGTGTGGATCACCGGCAGAGGAAGGACACTTGGAGTGGACTTCTCAACTCGCGAATCCGATAGCACCGATTGAAATTTGGTAAATCTCTTCCTTTACTAATATAAATGTTGATAGTGGATCCTGGAAGGGATCATAGGGAAGCCAAAAAATTTTATTTACCGTGTTTTCCGCTGCGCCGATCCTATGATTTCCCAACAGTGGTATCAGAGCCACGCTACTCATATTTATATTAGTTTGTGTGATTATACATGTGATGTATGATTAGATGTTTACAGCTTTTCAATCATATGCTAAGTTTTGCGAAAATTGCCACCACACATGTTTTGGAACATTATCTAAAGAATTGGTGCAAAACTACATGTATGAGATACATGTGAAATCAATTGGATTGATTTGGAAAAATTCTTAAAATTATGAGTCTTGATCGAACCATGTATTTATATTTTAATTAAAAGTGTTTTAATTATAATATTTATAACTGGTCAAAATTTTAAATTATGAATTTTTAATTTTGGACCAATAATTCGAATTCTTGAATTTGATTCTTGAATTTTAATTATTGGTGCAAGACTCAGTTTTAAGAAGGCATGTTAAATTGCACAAGCCCTAAATTGAAAACAATTTGAAAAATGTTTTTCTTATGTGTTGTGATATGCCGTGTGTATATATTTAATATATGTGAATTGTTCATGTATGATTGGGTATGGTGATTGGATATGGCTCTAGGCTTATTTTTGGTAAATACGGCCTGCGTGTCGTCTCCCTAAATTCTTGATGTAATTTTATTTTAATTTTACACCTCAATGTAAAAGAGTTTTTTCCCAATGTAATTTTTATTTTTCTTTTTAGAAAAATTCCCTCTTTGGCTTGAGGGGATTTAGGGTAGATGGGCCATATCCAAGCACGGTTATTTTATGCATTTAGTTATTTTGTATGAGATGCAAATGGCGCTAGTTGTATGTTTTAGGGTGGCGAAAATTTAACATGCAAATTTTAAATTTTACATATTATAACGTATATGATACGTGCATAGAATTTTGTATGAGATACAGAATTCGAACATGTGTCTTAAATGCATGCGATACATGGGGCGAAGACACATGGCACAACTCGTTCATTTTAAATGAGATTTAAAATTGAATTTTAAAACGGAACTTTAAAAATTAAACCCTTTTAATAATCTTAAGTTTTAATGCCATCAATAAAACAACCCTGTTATTTTCTTGATCATCGTGGGGCGGTGATAGCCTCCGCTGCACGTACCCACTTTTATCTTGAGGAGACACGGGTGAATGGATTTTCAACGCAATGCCTCATTGAAGTCTTGATTTATTGAATGCGGTGATCGCCTCCGCGGCACGTGTTCAATGGGCCTTGATCAAATTTGGTTGGGCTTTTGCCTCGTTGTTTTGAACTTGGCCATTCACAAGTTTTATTGTGTGACTTAATGGGGTTATCAAAACGGTTTTGGACCTCAAGGCATTAGATGGGATAAGCATGCCATAATAAGTATCATATGATGATACAGTCCCATAAAGATCTAAGAGTCACATGAGATGTGATTGGTAAGGTGTTACCTACCTAAATAACCTAAGGGTGCATGATCGCCTCCGCGACGGTAAACGTTGGTGAAATATGGGTCTTAGCCACTAATAATAATTTTACTGGGCTTTATAAAATGGTGGATTTATATTTTGCTAAATAAACTTTCATATCTAAATTGTAGAATCAAATGGCAAATGTTAGTTAAACGGTTTCACTGCGATCTATCCTTGAGAAGGATAAATTAAATAAGACGAACTTCCTTGTTTGGTTTTTCAAGTTGAGAATTGTTCTCACCCAACAAAGGAAGCTTTATGTCCTGGATAAACCCATCCCTAAGGAGCCTGCCAAAGACGCTTCAAGAGCTAAGAAGAATGCTTATGAGAAGTACTTCGATGACTCTTTGGAGGTCTCTTGCCTGATGCTAGACACAATGGTTCCCGAGTTGCAAAAGGACTTGGAAATGTTGATGTCTTTTGAGATGATGACACGTCTCAGGGAAATGTTCCATCAACAGGTTAGGCGAGAGAGGTATGAGACCACTAAGGCTCTACACTCTTGCAAGATGGCTGAAGGTGAATCCGTAAGTACCCATATCTTGGAGATGAAGGGGTACATAGATCACCTTGGTAGGCTGGGATTTCCCATTACTCTAGAGCTTGCGACGGATATGATCCTGAGCTCGCCGCCTAAAGCTTATGACCAGTTTGTCATGGACTTTAAGATGAGTGGAATGGAGAAATCAGTTTCTGAGCTGCATATGATGCTCAAGGCTGTTGAGGCATCCATGAAAAGGGCGCCTGCAACAGTCCTAACAGCTTAGAAAGACCAAGGGAAGGGGAAGGGCAAAGGAAAGAGGAAGGCTGACGTCATGGATGGTGAGACCAAGCCAGTGGCCAAGCCCAATCCACAACCTGCCAAGAAGGCAAAGCCCGCAAAGGATGCAATTTGCTTTTTCTGTCAAAAGCCAGGACACTGGAAGAGGAATTGCAAATTGTATATGGAAGATCTAAAGAAACAGAAGAAAGGCAATAAGGCCTCTACTACAGGTATCTTTGTTATAAGAGTCCTTTTCTACTTAACCACTTGGGTATTAGATACAGCATGTGGTTCTCACATTTGATGTGCAGGGTCTTAGAGACAGTAGAAAGCTGGACAGAAGCGAGATGGACCTGCGTAAAGGCGATGGAGCAAGGGTTGCTGCTATTGCTGTAGGAACATGCGAGCTTGTTTTGCCCTCTGGGCTTATTCATTGTTATTATGTACTTTCTTTAAGTTCAAACAATGTTTCTCTTTCTTATTGGATAAAGAAGTTTTACATGTGTTAACTGTAATGGAAGGAGTTCAATTTATAAAGATAATGTTTATTTGATAATCATTGCATCTTAAAATTGGAACGTCAACGCGATAACAATACTTATAACATTGATACGGAAAAAGGATTAAGATTAGCGAATCTAATTCGACAGACCTTTGGCATTGTCGTTTGGACCATATAAACTAGAAACGCCTAGAGAAGCTCCATAAAGATGGACTTCTAAGCTCATTTGATTTTGAATCATATGATGCTTGCGAATCTTGTTTACTTGGAAAGATGACAAAGGCACCCTTCACTGGACACAGTGAAAGGGCGTCCGACTTATTGGGGATCATACATAGTGATGTATGTGGACCCATGAGTACTCAAGCTAGAGGTGGTTACTCTTACTTCATCACGTTTACTGACGACTTCATTAGGTTTGGGTATGTCTACCTAATGAAGCACAAGTCAGAGTCTTTTGAAATGTTCAAAAGATTTCAAAATGAAGTAGAGAACCAACTTGACAAGAGAATCAAAGTCCTTCGATCCGATCGAGGAGGCGAGTATTTGAGTCAAGAATTTATCGATCATCTTAGAAGTTGTGGAATAGTCTCACAACTTACTCCTCCTGGAACCCCACAGTGGAATGGTGTTTCTGAGACGAGGAATCGGACTTTATTAGATATGGTCCGATCTATGATGAGTCAAGCTGATCTTCCGCCTTCCTTTTGGGGGCATGCTCTAGAAACTGCTACGTTCACACTTAACCGTGTTCCGTCTAAAGCAGTTGAGAAGACACCATATGAGATATGAAATGGGAAGAAGCCCATTATGTCTTATCTCAAGGTCTGGGGATGTGAGGTTTACATTAAGCAACAAGCTAACGATAAATTATCAGCTAAATCCCTCAAGTGCTTGTTTGTAAGGATACCCCAAGGAAACAAGGGGATACTATGTTTACTGCCCAGCTGACAACAAAGTGTTTGTAGTCAGAAGTGGATTCTTCTTGGAGAAGGATCTAGTTTCCAAAAGAAACAGTGGGAGTAAGGTGGATCTTGAAGAAATTCAAAATCCACAACGCACTTCAGAGGCACAGACGGAAACTGAAGATGTTCCACAAGACATTGTGGAAGCTCCTCCAGAAACACAAGGACCACGAAGGTCTGATAGGACACGTTTTCAGCCAGAGAGATATTACGGATTTCTCGTGACTGAAAACAGAGATGTGTTGCTCACGGAGCGTGGTGAACCTACCATCTATCAAGAGGCCATCGTAGATCCCAATTCTGAGAAATGGGTTGAAGCCATGAAGGCTGAGATGCAATCTATGTACGACAACAAGGTATGGACCTTGGTCGCTCCACCCGAAGGGGTAAAACCCGTAGGGTGTAAGTGGGTTTTCAAAGAGAAAACATGCATGGATGGCAATGTCAACGTCTTCAAGGCGAGGCTAGTTGCGAAGGGATTTACGCAACGTCATGGTATAGACTATGACGAAACGTTTTCGCCTGTTGCAATGGCCAAGTCCATTAGGATCCTCCTTGCCATAGCCGCATATTATGACTATGAGATATGGCAGATGGATGTCAAAACAGCGTTCCTTAACGGAAGGCTGCTCGAGGATGTGTGCATGACACAGCCTGAGGGGTTTTTATGTCCAGTGGAACCAGAGAAGGTATGCAAGCTTCAGAGATCCATTTATGGATTGAAGCAAGCATCCCGGAGTTGGAATCATCATTTTGATGAGGTAGTTAAAGAGTTTGGCTTCTCACAAAACGAAGATGAGCCTTGTGTTTACAAGAAGGTTAGTGGGAGCACAATTGTGTTCTTGGTACTATATGTCGATGACATATTACTCATTGGAAATGATATTCCAACCTTGGAGATTGTGAATCTTGGTTGGGAAAATCATTCTCAATGAAAGATTTAGGAGAAGCTGCCTATATCCTAGGCATCAAGATCTATAGAGATAGATCTCGAAGGCTTCTTAAATTAAGTCAGTGTACATTCTTGGATAAGATACTGAAGGCGTTCAGTATGCGAGATTCCAAGAAGTGATTCATAGTGATGAATCATGGTTTGCCCTAAGCATGACTAGCCGGTGCCAACAAGACCCTGGTGAGGATCATTGGACCGCTGTCAAAGACATCCTTTAGTACTTAAGAAGAACTAAGGATGAATTCTTGGTTTATGGTGGAACTAATGTGTAATTGGTTACACAGGTGCCCGTTTTCCAAACCAACCAAGATGTTTTAAATCGCAGTTTGAATACATATTTCTCCTGAACGGTATCATCGTGAGTTGGAAAGGTTCCAAGCAGAGCACGATTGCTGATTCTACAACATAAGGTTGGTCGCGTGGGGACGTGAACCGTAAAACTTGTGTCTGAGGTAATTTTGGTGGTCACCCTGTGGAGACAGGAAAGACACCAAATGGGACTGGGTCTCCACTGATGTTCCGACAGTGGAATATATATATATACTCTCAGACGTTATCACCATGGAATGGTGAATATGAAGGGTAGCAGTCGATCCTCTTACGAAATCCCAAGCACGGGTATTACATGAATACCATGTAATGTCAATGGAGAATGGACACATTAATGGATGTTCCTAGTGTAGGAACAGTTTGATTAATGATTGTACCTAGTGCAAGTGGGAGTCTGTTGGAGATTGTGCCCTAGGGCCAATAATTTGGTATGTGAGAACATACTGGTTGACTAATTTATGGATGATAAATTGAGTCGTTATAATATTATTAGCATGTTTACTATGATAACAATCCTTGATTAATTTATGAGATAATTAGTCTAAACTGTCCCTGGTCGCTCATTCAAGTGGGAACATGAAATGAACTAAGACCAGCATGACCTCGGTATATAGAGATACATGCACTCGATGCTTTACGAGAGTCATGGTGAAATAAGTAAAGGGTTACAAGTTGCTGGACCGACCCGGAGAGTCCTGCATGGGTTTTAGTCATAAGCTAGCCTCTCTTGTACACCTGTTACGATAGCCTTAGACCTGAGGTCTTGACTATTCCGGCATTGTAGTTGTCAGACTTTGGCCTAGTCTAACGTTGCCCGTAACAGGGTAGCCATAAGGGCTAGGTACGGGTTTGGTTGATTACCGTGCTGAGGAATGTGGTTGACCAAGATGGGATTTTGTCCCTCATTAAGATGAGAGATATTTAACTGGGCCCCTCGATGAGTCTGTACAAGGAAAGAGTGGCCACTCAGGAAAATGGAACTAACTCAGGAAATCGAGAAAGTTGTGGTTTGGATTATGGATTACTTTCCCGTGCCTAATCCATGACCAAGATATCGTGTGACAATAGGGATTATGACAAGGTGGTACTTAGGTCAAGTCGTTAATGTTGAAGCGATAACTCGCGTGTTTTGGGTAGTCGTGATGGCTTGCTAGAGTCCGCTCTCGACTTGTGAGTCATAAGATGACTTGCTGCCAACTTCACGTGAGGCCTGCTGGGTCACACATGAGCAGGATCAAGATGCTATTTTGGGACACGAATTAGGGTTAATTCGTGAGTCACTTTGGTGATACAATTTAAGACATAGATAAATGTCTTAGGACATTAAATCTTGTCTTAAATAAATATCTATGATTGTAGTATTTAAGTTTGTTAGACAAATTTAAATATATATTAATTCTTAAATAGTTTACAATTAAATTCTTGTTTAAAATATTAGGGAATGATAAATAAAATAAGTTTCCTAAAAAAAAGTTGGGAAATTATTGATTTATTAAATTCACTAATATGGGGGAAACAAGATAAGGGGATGGCGCCTCTTAAGCTTTATTTTAATTAATGAAAAATGTTTTATTAATTAAATAAAGATAACAAGGTTTGAATTTTGAATGCAAAATAATATATCTTTTGGAAAAGATATAGGATTTGAATTAAAGATATTAAAGTAATAATTTAATTCAATAATCTTGGAAAATAATAAATTAGTTTCCTAAAGAGTTAGGAATGTTTTTGATTTATTAGATTTCCTAGATATGGGATTGAAGATGGCGCATATATCATGGCTTGGGGTGCAAGATTTGATCTTGCATTTTGAATTATAATATATGTGCAAAATCGAAATTTTAATTAAAATTATTAAGGTAATATTTTGATTATAAAATCAAATCCCTCATGACTCATTCCAACCAATAGGATTTTAGCAATCAAAGATTTGGTTTCAAGATTTGATCTTGGTCACCAAGATTTTGATTTTCCCCTAGGTTTTTGAATTGTAATATTAAGTGTAATATTATAATTAAGATTTAGGGAATCCTAAATTATATTAATTATGGAATTAATATATCCAAGATTTTAGGGACTCACTAATTGGATTATTGAAACCCTAGTTTTAGGAATGAGAAATATTATTTAACACACACAAGAGGCAAGTCGAAATGGGCAATCTTTTGAGAGCAAAATTTCGCCTACCTATCTTAGAGAGAGAAAGTTTGACTTAGCTTTCATTTTAGGGTTCTTCTTGTGTGTTCTTGCGCCACCTTCTTGGAGTCAAGAAGTGTTCTTGATTTTTCAAGAATCCATAGATATTGGTTCCCGTTTTCACTTGGGAAGAAGTGAAGGAGGCTAGCACCTGGGCATCTGCCAAATTGCTCGTGTGGATCACCGGCAGAGGAATGACACTTGGAGTGGATTTCTGAACTCGCGAGTCCGATAGCACCGATTGAAATTTGGTAAATCTCTTCCTCTACTAATATAAATGTTGATAGTGGATCCTGGAAGGGATCATAGGGAAGCCAAAAATTTTTATTTACTGTGTTTTCCGCTGCGCCGACCCTATGATTTCCCAACATATAGGATCTTGTATGAGATACAAAATCCGTAATGCGTTTATATGTATGAGATACACGGGGAAAGAAACACATGACACAACTCGTTTAATTTTAAAATTGTTTTAGAATTAAACTAAAACGGAACTTTTAAAAATTAAACCCTTTTAAAAATCTTAAGTTTTAATGCCGTCAATAAAACACCCTGTCGAAATCTTGTTCATCATAGAGCGTCGAAAGCCCTCCGCTACACGTATCTACCTTGACCTTGAGGAGACACGGGTGAATGGGAGATTCAACACAATGCCTTGTTGAAATCATGGTTTATTGAATACGTCGAAAGCCCTCCGCTACACGTGTTTAGTGGGCCTTGATGATATGGGGTCGGGCTTCGGCCTCGTTGTTTTGAGCCTAGCCATTCACAAGTTTTATTGTGTGACTTAATGGGGTTATCAAATCGGATTTGACCTCAAGGCATTAGATGGGATAAACATGCCATAATAAGTATCATATGATGATACAGTCCCATAAAGATCTAAGAGTCACATGAGATGTGATTGGTAAGGAGTTACCTACCTAAATAACCTAAGGAAGCACGCACGCCCTCCGCGACTGTAACCTTTGGTGAAATATGGGTCTTAGCCACTAATAATAAATTTACTGGGTTTTATAAAATGGTGGATATATATATTTTTCCTGCTAATTAAACTTTCATATCTTAATTGTAGAATCAAATGACAACCAATGTTTCAACACTGTCACTGCGATCTATCCTTGAGAAGGATAAATTGACCGGGACTAACTTCCTTGACTGGTTCCGAAATGTGAGAATTGTTCTCACCCAGGAGAGGAAGCTGTATGTCCTGGAAACCCCATTCTCGCACAGCCTGCTGCCAACGCTCCAAGAGCATAGAGAGATGCTTATGAGAAGCATCAAAGTGACTCTGTGGACATTGCTTGCCTGATGTTGGCAACCATGGTTCCCGAGATCCAAAAGAACTTGGAGAACATGGGGGCCTACGAGATGGTTACACATCTCAAGGAAGTGTTCCAACAACAGGCTCGACAAGAGAGGTTTGAGACCACGAATGGGAAGGGGAAGGGCAAAGGAAAGAGGAAGGGAAAGGACGTGGTTGGTGAGACCAAGCCAGCGCCCAAGCCCAACCCACAACCTGCCAAGAAGGCAAAGCCCGCCAAGGATATAGTTTGCTTTTTCTGCCAGAAGCCTGAACACTGGAAGAGGAATTGCAAGCTGTATATGGAAGATCTAAAGAAGCAGAAGAAAGGTGTTGAGGCCTCTGCTTCAGGCATCTATGTTATACGTGTTCATTTTTCTACAACCACTTGGGTATTGGATACTGCATGTGGTTCTCACATTTGTACAAATGTGCAGGGTCTTAGAGACAATAGGAAGTTGGACAGAGGCGAGGTGGACCTATGAGTGGGCAATGGAGCAAGGGTTGCTGCTGTTGCTGTAGGAACATACTGTTGGAGATTGTGCCCTAGGGCCAATCATTTTATTTGTTAAATATGTTGTGAACATATTATTAATTTATGGAAGATAAATTAATGTGTTGTCATATTATTTGCATGTTTACTATGATACCATCCATGATTAATTATGAGATAATTAATCTAAACTTGTCCCTGGTCGATTATTTTTGTGGGAGCAAAAATGAACTAAGACCAGCATGACCTCGGTGCATGAGATGCACGCACTAGATGCTGGGACGAGAGTCATGGTGCAATTACGTAAGGTGGTTACGAATTGCTGGACTGACCCGGAGAGGCCTGCATGGGTTTAGTCATCAGCCAGTCTCTCCTAGTACGCCTGTAGCGATGCCTTTGACCTGAGGTCAATGACTATTCCGGCGTTGCAGTTGTCAGTCTTTGGCTTAGTCTAACGCTGCCCGTAACAGGGTAGTTATACGGGCTGAGTACGGGACTGGTTGATTGCATTGCTGTGGAATGTGGATTGGCCAAAATGGGATTTTGTCCCTCATTAGATGAGAGATATCTAACTGGCGCCCTCGATGAGTCTGTCCAGGAAAATGCGTGGCCACGCTGGGATTTGGGACTTACTAAAGGAATCGAGAAAGTTGAGGTTTGGATTATGGATGACATACCTGTGCCTAGTCCATGACCGAGATATCGTAGGACAATCGGATCTCTGACACGGAGGTACTGAGGTTAAGTCGTTTTGGTTACCAAACGATAACTCACGGATTTTGGGTAGTTGTGATGGCTTGCTAGAGTCCGCTCACAACTTGTAGGTCATGGGGATGCCCTACTGCCAACTTCACGTGGGGCCTGCTGGGTCACACACGAGCAGGAACTGAACACCATTTGAGTGGGACACGAATTAGGTTTAATTCGTGGGTCACGCGAGTGACACGATTTAAGACACAGAGGAAATGTCTGGGACATTATGTCTTGTCTTAATTAATCTACAGATGACATATTTAGATTTGTGGGACAAATTTAAATATTAATAATTGTATATAATTAATGAGATTAATTATAGACAATTTAAATATTAGGAAAATAATTCAGATAATGTTCCTAAGAGTTAGGAAATTATTGAATTATAAAATTCCTAAATATATGAGAGAGGGTGGCGCCTCTTGGGGTATTATTTGGTTAAATAAAAATGTTTTATTTAATTCAAATAATATTTGAAATTCAAATGGAGATTTGAAATTCAAAAGATTTGGTGAGTATCTCTCAGAATCTTTGGTGAATCAAAAATAAGGAGGTTTTTGATTAATTAAATTCCAAGGATAATTGGGAGGGGTTAGGCGCCATCTTGGTGGGTCCCATTGGGAGATTTGATCTCTCAATTTGATTCTCCAAGATTGCATTTTGAATTTAAATATAATATTAGAGTAATATTATAATTATAAATTCAAGGCCTAAAATAATTATATTATCAAAATATCTTTATTTTAGGAATAATTAAATCACCAAATATTCTCCCTATTTAAGTGGGCAAGTCGACTTGCCTCATAAGCATAACACAAAAACCCTAGTTGATTTTCCTCCTAAGAGTTAGAGAGAGAAAATAATCCTTTGCACACACATTAGAGAATTTCGACTTTCTCTAAGAGTTAGAGAGAGAATTCGAATTTGCTCTAGAATTAGGGTTTTGAGAGAAGAATAGGCAAGAAGGAGTTCTTGTGGGGGGATTCTTCTTAGCGCCACCTCTATAGCTGTTTTTCAAGAAGGAGTTCTTGGAATCAGAGGTCTGTAGATTGGTCCCGGAATTCTTTTGGAGAAAAGAATTGGAGGCTAGCACCTCGGTGATCAAGACTGTTCGTGTGGATTACTGGCAGAGGGAGAACTCTGGGAGTGGACTCCGTGGAACTCGCCCCGTTCAACCGATTGATTTGAAACTCTGAGGTATAACACTAACCAAAAGTTTTAAATTCTACTAGCGGATCCGTTCGGGAATCATAGGACCTAGGCGTTATTTTTAATTTTATTTTTGCTTCCGCTGCCTTAGGCGCCTAGGATTCCCAACACATACGAGCCTGTACTGCCCTCTGGGCTGATATTTGTTTTGAACAATTGTTATTACGTACTGTCCTCAAGTTCAAACATTATTTCACTTTATTATTTGGATAAGGAAGGGTTTACTTGTGTGAATGGAAATGGTAGAGGTTCAATTTACAAGGATGATGTGTTATTTGCTTATGGTGATCTGCAAGATAATCACTACATCTTAAAATTGGAACAACGACGTAATAACAATATCTATAACATTGATAGAAAAGGATTAAGATTAGCGAATCTAATCCTACATACCTTTGGCATTGTTGTTTAGGCCATATAAACGAGAAATGCTTAGAGAAGCTCCATAAAGATGGACTTATAAGCTCATTTGATTTTGAATCATATGATGCTTGCGAATCCTGTTTACTTGGAAAGATGACAAAGGCGCCCTTCACTGGCCACAGTGAGAGGGCGTCTGACTTATTGGGGATCATACATAGTGATGTATGTGGACCCATGAGTACTCAAGCAAGAGGTGGTTACTCTTATTTCATTATGTTCACTGACGACTTCAGTAGGTATGGCTACGTCTACCTAATGAAGCACAAGTCAGAGTCTTTTGAAATGTTCAAGAGATTTCAAAGTGAAGTAGAGAACCAACTTGGCAAGAAAGTCAAAGTCCGTCGATCCGATCGAGGAGGCGAGTATTTGAGCCAAGAATTTATTGATCATCTTAGAAGTTGTGGGATAGTCTCACAACTTACTCCTCCTGGAACTCCACAGTGGAATGGTGTTTCTGAGAGGAGGAATCGAACTCTATTGGATATGGTTCGATTTATGATGAGTCAAGCTGATCTTCCGCCATCCTTTTGGGGATACGCTTTAGAAGCTGCTGCGTTCACACTTAACCATGTTCCGTCTAAGGCAGTTGAGAAGACACCATATAAGATATGGAAAGGGAAGAGTCCCGATTTGTCTAACCTCAAGGTTTGGGGATGTGAATTTTATGTTAAGCAACAACCTAACGATAAACTATCTCCCAAATCCCTCAAGTGTCTGTTTGTGGGATACCCCAAGGAAACGAGGGGGTATTATGTCCACTGCCCATCTGACAACAAAGCGTTTGTAGTCAGACATGGATCCTTTTTGGAAAGGGATTTTGTTCCCAAAAGAAACAGTGGGAGTAAGATAGATCTGGAAGAAGTTCAAGATCCACAAGACACTTCAGAGGCGCAGACGGAAACTGGAGAAGAGCCACAAGATGTTGTGGAAACTCCTCCAATAACACAAGAACCACGAAGGTCTGATAGAACACGTTTTCAGCCTCAAAGATATGGATTTTTGATGACTGAAAACAAGGATGTGTTGCTCAAGGAGCGTGGTGAGCCGACCACCTATCAAGAGGCCATCGTGAATCCCAACTCTGAGAAATGGGTCGAGGCCATGAAGGATGAGATGCAGTCCATGTACGACAACGAGGTTTGGACCTTAGTCGCTCCACTCGAAGGGGTAAAACCCGTAGGGTGCAAGTGGGTTTTCAAAGAGAAAACAGACATGGATGGCAAAGTCAACGTCTTCAAGGCAAGGCTAGTTGCAAAGGGGTTTACTCAACGTCATGCTATTGACTATGACGAAATGTTTTCCCCAGTTGCGATGGCCAAGTCCATTAGGATCCTCCTTGCCATAGCCGGATATTATGACTATGAGATATGGCAAATGGATGTCAAAACAACATTCCTTAATGGAAGGCTGCCCGAGGATGTGTACATGACACAACCTGAGGGGTTTGTATGTCCAGAGGAACCAGGCAAGGTATGCAAGCTTCAGAGATCCATTTATGGATTGAAGCAAGCATCTCGAAGTTGGAATCATCGTTTTGATGAAGTAGTCAAAGAGTTTGGCTTATTACAAAACCTTGATGAGCCTTGTGTTTACAAGAAGGTTAGTGGGAGCACAATTGTGTTCTTGGTGCTATATGTCGATGACATATTGCTCATTGGAAATGATATTCCAACCTTGGAGATTGTAAATTCTTGGTTGGGAAAATCATTCTCAATGAAGAACTTAGGAGGAGTTGCCCATATTCTAGGCATCGAGATCTATAGAGATAGGTCTCGAAGGCTTCTTGGATTAAGTCAGAGTACATACTTGGATAAGGTACTAAATCAGTTCAGTATGCAAGATTCCAAGAACGGATTCATTCCAATGAATCATGGTTTGACCCTGAGCAAGAAACAGCGTCCCAAGACACTTGTTGAACGAGGGCGCATGAGTGGCATCCCTTATGTTTCAGCAATAGGATCCATCATGTATGCCATGCTGTGTACTCGACCCGATGTGTCGTTTGCCCTAAGCATGACGAGCCGGTTCTAACAAGACCTTGGTGAGGATCATTGGACCGCTGTCAAAAACATCCTTAAGTACTTGAGAAGAACTAAGGATGAATTCTTGGTATACGGTGGAACTGATGAGGAGCTATGTGTAAAGGGTTACACAGACGCTAGTTTCCAAACCGACCAAGATGACTTCAAGTCGCAGTCCGGATATGTGTTTCTCCTGAACGGTGGCAGTGTGAGTTGGAAGAGTTCCAAGCAGAGCACGATTGCCGATTCTACAACAGAGTCCGAGTATATAGCAGCATCAGATGCGGCTAAGGAGGCTGTATGGATTAGGAAGTTCATTGCTGAGCTTGGTGTGGTTCCTGTTGGAGATTGTGCCCTAGGGCCAATCATTTTATGTGTAAATATGTTTTGAACATATTATTAATTTATGGAGATAAATTAATGTGTTATCATATTATTAGCATGTTTACTATGATAGCGTCCGTGATTAATTATGAGATAATTAATCTAAATTTGTCCCTGGTCGATTGTTTTTGTGGGAACGAAAATGAACTAAGACCAGCATGACCTCGGTGCATAGAGATGCATGCACTAGATGCTGGGACGAGAGTCATGGTGCAATTATGTAAGGGGTTACGAGTTGCTGGACTGACCCTTAGAGTCCTGCATGGGTTTAGTCATCAGCTTGCCTCTCCTGTACGCCTGTAGCGATGCCTTAGCCCTGAGGTCATCATTATTCCGGCGTTGCAGTTGTCAGACTTTGGCTTAGTCTAACGTTGCCCGTAACAGGGTAGCCATAAGGGCTAAGTACGGGTTTGGTTGATTGCCGTGCTGAGGAATGTGGATTGGCCAAGATGGGATTTTGTCCCTCATTGGATGGGAGATATCTAACTGGCGCCCTCGATGAGTCTGTCCAGGGAAAAGAGTGGCCACTCAGGAAATTGGGACTTACTCAGGAAATCGAGAAAGTTGTGGTTTGGATTATGGATGACTTTCCTGTGCCTAATCCATGACCAAGATATCGTAGGACAATAGGGTCTCTGACAAGGTGGTACTAAGGTTAAGTTGTTTTTGGTAAAAACAATAACTCACGTGTTTTGGGTAGTCGTGATGGCTTGCTAGAGTCTGCTCACGACTTGTAGGTCATGGGGATTACCTGCTGCCAACTTCATGTGGGGCCTGCTGGGTCACACATGAGCAGGATTAGGACACCGTTTTAAAAGGGACACGAATTAGGGTTAATTCGTGGGTCACTCCGGTGGCACGATTTAAGACACAGCGAAATGTCTGGGACATTAAGTCTTGTCTTAATTAATCTACAGTTGTGGAATATTTAAATTTGTGGGACAAGTTTAAATATAATAATTGTTAAATGATTAATGGGGATTAATTATTTACAATTAAAATATTAGGGAAAAATAATTCAGATAAGATTGCTAAAAGTTAGGAAATTATTGAATTATAAAATCCCCAATATTATTTTGAGGGTGGCGCCTCTTTTGGAGTATTTGGATAAATAAAATTGTTTTATTAATTCAAATAATAAGTTTGAATTCAAAAGATTTGATGAGATATCAAAAGATTTGATTCAAACAGATTTGGTGAGATCTCCTCTCAGTATCTTTGGTGAATCATGAATTAGAAAAGTTTTTGATTTATAAAATTCCAAGATCAAAATGAGGGAGATAGGCGCATGGCTCTGTGGGTCCCATGGGAAGATTTGATCTTCCATTTGATTCTCAGAGATTGCATTTTGAATTTAAATTGAAATATTAAGGTAATATTTTAATTGTAAATTCAAGTCCTAAAATAATTATATTATCAGAATATCATGATTTTAGGAATATTAAATCACCAAATAATATAATTATATATAGGGGCAAGTCGACTTGCCCCACACACAAGCAAGTCTAACCCTAGCTTTTGATTTTCTTCCTCCTTGTAGAGAGAGAGAAAATCGCACCTTTGCACCCATAGAGAGAGAAAGTCGATTTTTGCTAAGAGTTAGTGAGAATCAACTTGGCTCCATAACTAGGGTTTGTGAGAGAAGAAAGGGCAAGAAGGAGTTCTTGTGGGGGGTTTCTTCTATGCGCCACTTTTGCTGTTGGATTCAAGAAGGAGTTCCTGAATTCAAGCACTGTAGATTGGTCCATGGTTCTTTTGGAGAAAAGAACGGAAGGCTAGCACCTTGGTGTCCGAGAAACTGTTCGTGTGGATCACCGGCAGAAGGAGAACGCTGAGAGTGGGCTCCTTGCATACGCCTTGTACAACCATCCGATTGAAACTCGTGAGGTATACCACTATCTAAAAGTTTTAAATTCTGCTAGCGGATCCGTTCGGGAATTCTAGGACATAGGCGCTTTAATTTTAATTTTTATTTTTTTCTGCTACCGCTGCGTTAGGCGCCTAGGATTCCCAACAGTTGCGACCATCGCTGATCCTATCACCCTGTATTGTGACAATAGTGGAGCTATTGCACAAGCCAAGGAGCCTAGGTCCCATCAAAGGACCAAACATATACTCAGGCGTTTTCACCTTGTCAGAGAGATGGTTGACAGAGGTGATGTGAAGATATGCAAAGTAGCAGACGAGGATAACGTTGTCGATCCTCTTACGAAGCCTCTTGCGCGGGTCATACATGAGCGGCATGTATCGTCGATGGGGATTAGACGCATTGATCAGTGTACCTAGTGTAGGAACAGCTAGATTGATGATTGTACCTAGTGCAAGTGGGAGTCTGTTGGAGATTGTGCCCTAGGGCCAATCATTTTATGTATATGTTTTGAACATATTGATTAATTTATGGAGATAAATTATGCTGTAATCATATTATTAGCATGTTTACTATGATAGCATCCTTGATTAATTATGAGATAATTAATCTAAATCCGTCCCTGGTCGATTATTCTTGTGGGAGCGAGAATGAACTAAGACCAGCATGACCTCGGTGTATGGAGATACTTGCACTAGATGCTTTACGAGAGTCATGGTGCAATTATGTAAGGGGTTACAAGTTGCTGGACTGACCCGGAGAGTCCTGCATGGGTTTAGTCATTAGCTAGTCTCTCCTGTACACCTGTCACGATGCCTTAGACCTGAGGTCTTGACTATTCCGGCGTTGTAGTTGTCAAACTTTGGCCTAGTCTAACGTTGCCCGTAGCAGGGTAGCCATAAGGGCTAGGTACGGGTTTGGTTGATTGCAGTGCTGAGGAATGTGGTTGACCAAGATGGGATTTTGTCCCTCATAAAGATGAGAGATATCTAACTGGCGCCCTCGATGAGTCTGTCCAAGGAAAGAGTGGCCACTCAGTAAATTGGGACTAACTCAAGAAGATCGAGAAAGTTGTGGTTTGGATTAAGGATGACTTTCCCGTGCCTTATCCAGAACCAAGATATCGTGTGACAATAGGGTCTATGACAAGGTGGTACTAAGGTTAAATCGGTCTTTTTGATAAAACGATAACTCACGTGTTTTGGGTAGTCGTGATGGCTTGCTAGAGTCCGCTCTCGACTTGTGAGTCATAGAGATGGCTTGCTGCCAACTTCACGTGAGGCCTGCTGGGTCACACATGAGCAGGATCAAGATGCTGTTTTGGGACACGAATTAGGGTTAATTCGTGAGTCACTTCGGTAACACAATTTAAGACATAGTTGAATGTCTTAGGACATGAAATATTGTCTTAGATAAATATCTACGTTTGTGACATTTAAATTTATTGGACAAATTTAAATATATTAATTGTTAAATAGTTTACAATTAAATTCTTGTTTAAAATATTAGGGAATAATAAATTAAATATATTTCCTAAAAGTTAGGAGATTATTGATTTATTAAATTCACTAATATTTTGGGATAACAAGATAATGGGGGTGGTACCTCTTTTAGTCTTATTTAATTAATGAAAATGTTTTGTTAATTAAATAAAGATAACAAGATTTGAATTTGAATTCAAGATATGATTTTGATTTCAAGATTCAAGTTTGAATTAAAGATATTAGGGTAATATTTTAATTCAATAATGAATTTGAATTCAAGGATTATCTTTTTGAAAAGATTCAGGATTTGAATTAAAGATATTAAAGTAATATTTTAATTCAATAATCTTAAAAGATAATAAGTAGGATATAGCTACCTAAAGAGTTTGGGTTGTTATGGAATTCCCTTTTGAGGATGGCGCATATATCATGGCTTGGGGTGCAAGATTTGATCTTGCATTTTGAATTATAATATATGTGCAAATCAATTTTAATTAAAATTATTAAGGTAATATTTTAATTATAAATTTAAATCCTCATGACTCATTCCAACCAATAGGATTTGAGGAATCAAGATTTGGTTTCAAGATTTGATCTTGTAGGCCAAGATTTCGATTTGCCCTTAGGTTTTTGAATTATAATATTAGTGTAATATTATAAATCAAAGATATTGGGAATCCTTGTCGAAGATTTGAGGGATTCACTAAATGGTTTAGTGAAACCCAAACTCTAGGAATGAGAAGCTATATAAGAACAACTATAGGGAGCAAGTCGACTAATGGGTTTTTGTGAGACAAAATCCCAAGTTCATTCTCTTGGAGAGAAGAAAGTCGCCTACCTAGTTTTAGAGAGAGAAAGTCAAGTTCTTCTCTTAGAGAGAGAATTTCGACCCAAACCCTAAAACACTTGGTTTTGTGTGTTTGTTTTTGCGCCACTCTTGGGAATTCAAGAAAGGGTTCTTGAACTTCCCACTTTTGTTTTGAAGATTCAAGAAGTGTTCTTGAATCTTACCATTTGTTCTTGAACATTCAAGACTCGTAGATAAAGTTCCCGTTTTCACTTGGGAAGAAGTGAAGGAGGCTAGCACCTGGGCATCTGCCAAACTGCTCGTGTGGATCACCTGCAGAGGAAGGACACTTGGAGTGGACTTCTCAATTCGCACGTTCATCCGCACCGATTGAAATTTGGTAAATCTCTTTCTTTAACTAATATAAATGTAGATAGTGGATCCTGGAAGGAATCATAGGGAAGCCAAAAATTTTAATTTACCGTGTTTTCCGCTGCGCCGACCCTATGATTTCCCTACAGTGGTATCAGAGCCACGCTACTCATATTTATATTAGTTTGTGTGATTATACATGTGATGTATGATTAGATGTTTACAACTTTTCAATCGTATGCTAAATTTTTGCGAAAATTGCCACCACACATGTTTTGGAACAATATCTAAATAATTGGTGCAAAACTATATGTATGAGATACATATGAAATCAATTGGATTGATTTGGAAAAGTTCTTAAAATTTTTTAGTCTTGATCAAACCATACGTATATAGTTTAATTAAAAGGTGTTTTAATTATAATATTTATATGTCTTGGTCGAAAACCCTAATTATATATATTAATTAAAATTGTTTTAATTGTAATATATATATAGGGTGGTTGAAATTTTTAAATTAAGAATTTATTAATTTGGACCAATAATTCGAAATTCATGAATGGGATTCTTGAATTTTAATTATTGGTGCAAGACTCAGTTTTAAGAAGGCATGTTAAATTGCACAAGCTCTAAATTGAAAACAATTTGAAAAATCGTTTTTCTTAAGTGTTGTGATATGCCGTGTGTATATATTTAATATATGTGAATTGTTCATGTATGATTGGGTATGGTGACTAGATATGGCTCTAGGCTTATTTTTGGTAAATACGGCCTGCGTGTCGTCTCCCTAAGTTCTTGATGTAATTTTATTTTTAATTTTACACCTCAATCTAAAAGAGGTTTTTCCCAATGTAATTTTATTTTTCTTTTTAGAAAATTCCCTCTTTGGCTTGAGGGGATTTAGGGTAGATGGGCCATATCCAAGCACGGTTTATTTTATGCATTTAGTTATTTTGTATGAGATGCAAATGGCGCTAGATGTATGTTTTAGGGTGGCAAAAATTTAACATGCAAATTTTAAATTTTAACGTATATGATACGTGCTTAGAGTTTTGTATGAGATACAAAATTCGAACATGTGTCTTAAATGTATGTGATACATGGGGCGAAGATACATGGCACAATTCGTTCATTTTAAATGAGATTTAAAATTGAATTTTAAAGCGGAACTTTAAAAATTAAACCCTTTTAATAATCTTAAGTTTTAATGCCATCAATAAAACACCCTGTTGAAATCTTGTTCTTCGTAGAGCGGTGATCGCCCTCCGCGACACGTATATCTACCTTGACCTTGAGGAGACACGGGGGGAGATTCAACGCAACGCCTTGTTGAAGTCTTGGTTGCTAGATGCGGTGATCGCCCTCCGCGACACGTGTTTAGTGGGCCTTGATGATACGAGGGTTGGACTTCGGCCTCGTTGGTTTGAGCCTAGCCATTCAGAAGTTTTGTTGTGTGACTTAATGGGGTTATCAAATAGGATTTGGACCTCAAGGCATTAGATGGGATAAACATGCCATAATAAGTATCATGTGATGATACAGTCCCATAAAGATCTAAGAGTCACATGAGATGTGATTGGTAAGGAGTTACCTACCTAAATAACCAAAGAGTGCATGATCGCCCTCCGCGACGGTAAACTTTGGCGAAATATGGGTCTTAGCCACTAATAATAATTTTACTGGGTTTTATAAAATGGTGGATTTATATTTTGCTAAATTAAACTTTCATATCCAAATTGTAGAATCAAATGGCAAATGTTAGTTCAACGGTTTCACTGCGACCTATCCTTGAGAAGGATAAATTAAATAGGACAAACTTCCTTGTTTGGTTTTTCAAGTTGAGAATTGTTCTCACCCAACAAAGGAAGCTTTATGTCCTGGATAAACCCATCCCTAAGGAGGATGCCAAAGACGCTTCAAGAGCTCAGAAGAATGCTTTTGAGAAGCACTTCAATGACTCTTTGGAGGTCTCTTGCCTGATGCTAGACACAATGGTTCCCGAGTTGCAAAAGGACTTGGAAATGTTGATGTCTTTTGAGATGATAACACGTCTCAGGGAAATGTTCCATTAACAGGTTAGGCGAGAGAGGTATGAGACCACTAAGGCTCTACACTCTTGCAAGATGGCTGAAGGTGAATCCGTAAGTACCCATATCTTGGAGATGAAG
>QANZ01037060.1:53621-70399 GCA_003254925.1 Chamaecrista fasciculata | reverse complement strand
CCCCCCCCTTTTTTTTTTTATTTTTATTTTTTATATCAGGTATCACAAGAAGCACACTGGAAAACAAGAAGTAAACTTAGCCTAAAATTTCCAGCAAAACGCTACTTCACAAATTTGGCTATAACTTCACGTACAGTGCTCGAATTCATGTGATTCCAAATCGAGGTGAAAGATGATATTACGAACTATCAAAACGACCTACTACACGTCCAAAAATTGAAAGGAAAAGTGGACGAACACCATATAATTTTGTATCAGCCCAGAATTTCTCCACACAAACAGATTTTGCAATATTTTTTTTTTTTCAGTTTTTTTTTTCGTTTTTTTTTCAGAACTTGGAAGAACAAAAAAAATGATAAACAAGATTAATAAGAATTTATCCCAAGCCACAGCTCTGAACCCGAAACCCCAACACACAAGATGGATAGAACAAATAGATGGAATGAAACCCTCAACCTATAGAACCCCCAAATGACAAGTGCAAATGGAAACGCAAATAATCGGTTGATTTAAAAATCAATAATGAATTCGCCACAAGTGATTACCTTGATAAGAAATAATTCTTGATGCAATAGAAGAAGATAGACACCACTTCTCCTATAGGTTCTTCTTTCAATCAAGAAGAAGAGAAAAGCACAATGCTCATATAAAATTCTCAAAAACTCCCAATACAAATGAGTTTATGGAGTATTTAAAAAACCCTAATAGCAAATGGGCTTTACTACATTCCATCAACTAAAGCCCAATTAAAAGATAATGTTTAAAATAAACTAATATGAAGGTTTAAAACATTAATGGACCTTAAATACAAAAGCTCAAAACATAAAACTAGTTAAATAACTAATGGACTTGAAATATAAAACTCCAAATACAATGATTTTCGTCCAAATTAGAAGTCCCAATTTTAATGAGCTCTGTATGCCCAAAATAAGATGATTTAGGCCCAAATAAGTCTCCACTTGTGTAGTACATGGCTCCAACTCTTGAACCTGATATATTAAAGCCTATAATATGTTGAAAAACTCCTCTTTCAACCCCCACAAATAAAGTGACGTTTTCAACATTGTTTGAAAGTCCATTTGTCATTTGAATTGTCCAAGTTTCTTCCACAATCTCACTCATTAACTCCTTAATATTGTTTGATTTGAATTGTCCAAGTTTCTTCCACAAGCTCACTCATTAACTCCTTAATATTGTTTGATATAGAAGTGTCCCTCATGATCAGGAACAACCCTCACTATTTCGTAACATCATCAAATAAAAAAAAAATGTATCGTACTTATTGCTTGAGTTATATATGATTTGAAGATTCATCCTTTCTCAAGCATATATATATATATGTATTAATGAACTTTATATGTGATATATAAATTAAGTATATGTTTATATTATCTCTAAATTCTTAAGATGTGAAATAAGTCATTTAAATATGAAAAATTAAGTTTTTATTATTTTATATTTCAAAATAATGACAATAATACAAAATATTTTTTAAATTAGTTTCACTCTTGTTTACATTTCATATATTTTATAACCAGTAAAGACTAAAGACCAAAACCCCAAATGCATTATATGGTAATATAAATATCATCATATAGATATACTCTTTTTTTTTCTTTTTTTTTTTTCTGTGATCTTAGAGAAGAACCTTCTATACATTACCTGACCTTTGAGCAACTTACTATATATGGTCGTCATAATCTTACTATATATGGCTTTCAAAAAAAAACTTACTATATATGGTCGTCATAATCTTCACAAGGCCTCCTTGAATAAAATATTGTGAAGACACGAAACTAATGTCATTAAATATAAACAAATAAAATTAACGCACGAAATGTGGACAATATTTTAATAACAAATTGACTTCATTTTACATAACAATGCACTCACAACCATGTAGACTTTTAATATTCCCTCACGTAATAACATAATCTACTTTAAGAATCTTCCTTTTAATTTTTGCTTCTCTCTTTAAGATAAAGAAGGAGAAAAATTTAGATGTGGAAAGTACTAATTTCGTACATAAACTTTACATTAGTTATCAATTTCGTCTCTAATCTATTTTTGCGGTCAACTTCGTCCCTAATATTTTATCATTTGACTAACTTTTTTCGATAAATTAATGACAAATTGCATATTGTTTTTCAATCTGAGTTAGGATTTGAGTTTCTTTTTCTATCAATTTTACATTACATATTATTAGTTACGTAAATTCTGTCATTAATATTTGACAAAAGTAAGAGCAAATGATAAAATTGACCAAAATGTGAAATATTAAGGATGAAATTGACTACATGAAAATATTGAGGACGAAATTAACAATTGGCATAAAATTTGAGGACGAAATGAGTAATTCTTCCATAAAAGAATAAACAAAACGATGAAAGACAAATTTGAATGGATTTATATAGAGAGGGTTCTGCTAAATATGCAGAAAAAAGAGCCGGAAAAAGAAGATGGTCCTCAAATCACAACTTTTTCAAAAGGCTTGAGATTTTACATCATGTGGAGCACTAAGTAGCATCACTAACTTTTTGGCAATACGTACAATACTTTGGCTGTAAAGTTTGTGTATTGTATTTACTCTGAATGCCAAACTGAAGTTCTACGATCCCATCCATCCCCAAAGCTCCAAAACAAAAAAAGTGAAAAGAAAGAGGAAGAGAGCACGTTGTTGATGTTGGGGAGATTTTATATATATGCCACAAAGTTGCATGAGACTGAATATTATAAGAATGTTGTGTGGGAAATGGTTACGATTTTGGGGCATCAAAGTTGGGAAATGTGAGAAAAGAGTACTGAAGCCTACTTTATCTTTTTCTTTGTCTTTTCCTTTTAGTTAAAAGGTCATTTTAATCCTAAATATATGCTCTAATGTTTATTTTAGTCCATTATGTTTTAAAATAAATATTTCAAAGCTCAAAATATGACTCATTTCTCACATTTCCCAACTTTGATGCCCTAAACTCGTGACGTTTAAAATGAGTCATATTCAATAGTTTGTGATCAAAATGAATCATATTTTGAGCTTTGAAATATCAATAATCTTGAGAGTTTGAAACAAGGACTACACAGTGGAGGGCTCATTGGGCTATATAATCTTATTTTGGGTTTAAAACACTAATGGTAATTTGGACTCTTATTTGGTGCAAAAACAATTATTATTTGGATTTTATATTTGAGGTCCATTAATTTTTTAATTAGTTTTATGATTTTGGATTTTTTTTATTTAAGATCCATTAGTGTTTTAAGACTCTTGTTTATGAATTATTGTTTTAATTAGTTGGGCTCATTGTCTTAAAACCCATTAGGGTTTTATTATTAATATAGGGATTTTCTTAGCCTTTAGGTTTAGGCTTAAAATGTGCTATATAGTCAATCTAGGCAATCTAGGCAAAAATAAGTTTGGTCGATCAAATTAAATAATCATCTCAAAAGTTGCTGGAAGTGGATCTGCTGAATTATCGGAATGATAAAGTATGGTGAAGTATGAATCTGAACTATTCATTCTATTTCTAATTTAGTTTCCAATGATAATTGAAGGAATGGATGGAGGAATTGACGGTTCAGATCCATACTTCACCATATTTTACTATTCCCATAATTTAGTGGATCCACTCCCAAAGTTATTTATGATTATAATCAGATTATTGCGCTTTTCGAAGCAAAACAGTGACATAATTTAATTTTTTTTTATACTAGTCAACAATCACATCCAAATACACTTTGATTTTTTTTTTTAAAATCACATCCTACTTTTTTCAACTTTACTTGGATATTAATTATACTAATTATCTTTCTTACAATTTGGTGGATTAAGTATAAGAATAAAAAGTTTGTAGTGCATCTTTTTACACATTATGCATTGACACTATTGTTGTACACGGTGATCCTATATCTAGGTTGAGCACCACCATAAGTTACGAGGAAGTTTTTGTGGATCCAATGAGAACACAAACTCTTACTATGATGATGAATCCTTCCATGTGGATTGTATATCCTTTTGTACTCATAATTAATAATTGGAAATTCCTATGATTTTGGAAAAAAATGTATTCATAAAATTTTTAACAAAAATATATAAAATTAATTAAAAAAAAGACAAAACACCCTTTTGTGCCCCTAACGTTTGCGGTGATTTTCAGTTATGCCATTAACGTTTCATTTGTGTCAGTTGTGCTCCCAATGTGAAACGTTAGTTTCAATTATGCCCCCAGTTTCAATCATCCACAAAAAAAAAACATCATTTTCGCACGATTTAAGCTCGGTTTTGATCAGATTTCATATGAGTTTTAATTTTCGAACATCACAAACTTGATTCCTTGGATCAATTTCAAAGATTAAGCTCAAAATAGCCCCAAATCCAAAGAAAATCGGATTCGATGAAGCCAAAAAGGACCAAAACGAAATGTAGCAAAACGAAACATTTTTTCTCAAAATTTCCATGTGCAAAATGATCCTTAGGAGCTGAAAATAAGTACCCATAAACTCATTTATCAAAAGAAACTGAAATGAGCATGGATCGAAGCTCAAAAGTTCCAAAAAATGGTACACTAACGAAGGTGAGGGCATAATTGAAACTAACGTTTCACATTGGGGGCACAACTGACACAAATGAAACGTTAGGGACATAACTGAAAATCACCGCAAACGTTAGGGGCACGAAAGGGTGTTTTGCCTTATAAAAATTAATAAATGTAGTAGATAAGATAGAAATTAAAAAACTAATTTCAAACAAAAGATGGATTCAAAAATCAAATTAACATCCATTCCTAATAAAATAGTACTCCCTCCGTTCCTATATATCTGATGTTTAAGGTAAATGCACACAGACCAAGAAAATGATTAGCTCACCTAAAATCAAGAGAAAAATAAGGTAAAAAGACTAAACTATCCCTTTTAAATTACTTAGAAAATGTTTATTTATTTATGACTCTACTATATTTAATAGGGATAGAATGGTAAAAAAATAATTAATGCTCTCTTGAAATTGTAAAACATCAGATATTTTGGAATAAAAAAAGTTTTTCAGAAAAGCAGATATTTAGGAACGGAGGGAGTAAAATATTATTTTAATTCAAAGAGACAAGACTATTAAAATATTAATTTTCTATTAGTATAATAGCTCCAAATTCTTAATAACTGATATTAATTAAATGAAATGACCGTTACTTAACTCTCCATTACTCCGGCATAAATGAAATGTCAAAATTATTATATTAGGTTGGTCAAAGTGTATTTTTGGTCCCATAATTTTTGCTGAAGTCTCAATTTAGTTCCATAACTTTTTGTTGCACTTTAGTTCCATATTTTTTTTCTCACGTTGCAAATTGGTCTCGTATTACTATTGGTTTCATATATTTTGATCATGTTGCATAATTGGTCTCATATCTTTACAAAAAATTCTTCCATTAGTCTCATCTAATCTAAAGAAGTGAGACCAAATTCTGTACATAACTTAAAGATATGAGACCAATTTTGTAACCTGACTAAAAGATATAAAACCAATTTTATAACTTGACTCAAAGATATAATACTAAAGGTACAACATGATTCAGGCCAAAAAAAAGATACAACATGGGACAAAATCTACAATCTGAGCAAAATATATGAGACCAAATTAAAACCTTAGAAAAAGATTTGTGATTAAAAGTGTACTTTGGCCTATTAGGTGTTGTTATTACTAGGATCAGATAAAAAATATTGAGTGCTAATGTGCTATGAATTTGGAGTTTTTTTGGACACGAGGTCGGCCTTTGGACCAAGATAAGTGAAGAAGCATATGTTCTTATCAGTGTTTTGACGTGTACGCCTAATATTGGCCTCAAGCATTCGTTTCCCATTTCATAGGGTTCCTTCATTCCTTTCACGCAGGCACCCTCTTTGACTCTTCTTCATCACTCGCCGGCCGGTCGGGAATCTTTTCCGATAAGGTTCGGATTCTGATTGACTTCTCCGACGACTATGGAACATACAACTTCAATCGAAAGTCTTTGAATTACTTCACTCAAGATTGAACTGTGTTCTCTCTCGTTTGCTTCCTTCAACACCGTAGCTGAGGATTATAATTTTGGGTGAGTTGTTGTTTTTTTGAGGTTAATTGATAAATGGGTTTTCTAATTGGAGACTGATTTGCTAATGGGTTTCTAATATAGTCATCGAGGAGGAAAGAAGTTCATATTTTTTCACGAGATGTTACTAATTTGAAATTCCATGATTGGATTTTGTTGCTACTTTAGTCACAGGGATTGAACCTGATTGTGTTCCCAAATGGCAAGTCATGGCAGAAGGAGTCTGACGTTAACGAATACGTCTGCACATGGGAAGAAGAAATCCTCTCAGAATGGAGCTTCTGAATCTACTTCTCGCAAGTCTTTATCCTCTTCGCGCCCACCCTCAATGTACGTTCTTCGTTCTCTTTTCCGTGCTTGTGGTTCTCTTGGTCTTTGTTCTCCTTATAATTCATTTCTGTTATCTCCCCTCCCTTTTCTCCAGTTAGGCAGCTTATATATCTGAATCTGAAACCAAGCCTTCCCATCTTTAATGTCCTCTGATTTGTGTCTTCAAACTATGGAGGAATTTGATTGGATTTTTTTTTTTGTAGATGAGATATTGCTTATGCTAGTACTCTTAGTATGAAGTATAGTTCAGCTATTATGATTTATTCGCATGTATCTTTGCACTTGTAAAAACAGATATTCAGGTCGGTAGGTGCCATAATAGCCAGTGTCAATCTTCTCAAGATGTTAACGTTTAGCAAATTTAAAATGTGGCTTTAGGATGTTGTGTCAATAATAGGTTTCATAAGATTTAATACCCTCCCGTCTTTCATGGGGTATTAGTTTTGAGTCAGCATATAGTGGTCAATTTTACCTGATTAAAATTTAATATTATGTTCCCGTAGAAAAATTCATGTTCAAAGTACCAGTTGACAGTAACTATTAACTATGGGATACTATGCAGTGAACTCTGGAAATTGTCTTGTTATTGATACAGATTTGTATTCTTAGAGATGCCAGAGCTTAGTTACAATCCAATACATGCCGTTGTACTTCATCTTGTCATTCTAGTCATCCATTTCGTTGTAGCTGACTGAGTTATCATTTACAAATGTCATGATCATGCAGTGCTTATTTTAAATAATCTTGATATAAATCAGCTACTAATGGAATTGCATACTGTATAAACACATCAGTTTTAGTCACGTGAATGAGCAGAGAGGCTTGAGCTCTTTTCAGGTTGAAATCAAATAAGGCTTACAGTAAAAGAAGCTTTTAAAAGCACTTGAACATATTTTCCTTAAGATAATATGTGACAGATCCTGCCTCAACATTTAAGGTCTTAGGCTAAAAATGAAGTTCTATTAATTTAAATCACTCAATCATACTTCTGTCTCTGCTGGATTTTTATTAGCAGATTATCAGGAGAGCGTACAGTGAAGTCATTGCGACTTTCAAAGGCTTTGACAATACCTGAAACAACAACCGTGTCTGAAGCTTGCCGTCGGATGGCTGCCCGTCGAGTTGATGCTCTATTATTGACTGATTCTAATGCTTTGCTTTGTGGAATTCTCACAGACAAGGTTTGGGTTGTGTATATATATATATTCCTTCTTACATTTTGATAAAAGTAAAGAAAACTTCTGGATTTTTGTACATTGTGTCTGCAGTTTAACAGATTTAATTTTTTTTTATCTCATTTTCTGATTAAAAGGATATATCAACAAGAGTTATTGCTCACGAGCTTAGTCTTGACGACACACCTGTTTCGAAAGTTATGACAAGGAATCCAATATTTGTTCTTTCTGATACACTTGCTGTGGAAGCTCTCCAAAAAATGGTGCAAGGTTGGTACTTTGCTGAGAGGCACATATGCTATTGCATGCTAGCTGTTATTTTATATCTCGCTGTTTAATACAGAGCTGAGAGCTGATCTATGTTTACAGGGAAGTTCAGACATTTACCAGTGGTGGATAATGGAGAAGTTATTGCTTTACTTGACATAGCAAAGTGTTTGTATGATGCTATTGCTCGTATGGAAAGGGCAGCCGAGAAAGGAAATGCCATTGCTGCAGCTGTTGAAGGTGTTGAAAAACAGTGGGGGACTTCTGCTTCTGGTTTGTTTAATATTAACTTTTTGGGCACTTCATTCTTAGTCGGGGAACTCTTGTATAAAATATAAATCATGGTTGTAGTTAGGTTTGCAATACACGGAAGCCAATGTCTGTTTAATTTAGTGCTACTTTGGCTATTGTGCAGGTAATACATTCATTGAAACTCTTCGGGAGCGAATGTTCAAGCCCTCTTTGTCTACAATAATTTCTGAGAATTCAAAGTAGGTAATACCTTCTCTTTTTTTGGATAGAAGAAGAATTACCTTGTTTTCTTGTCTGCACGTTTGCAATTTCTTTCTTGGTTCTTTTAATCAGGCTCTTGCACTTTTCAGGCTTGTTACAGTTTCACCAACAGAGTCAGTTTTGACAGCAACAAAAAAGATGCTTGAACATCATGCAAGCTGTGCAGTTGTAACAGTCGATGACAAACCTCGTGGCATACTTACGTAAGTGTTTAGGTTTTGAAATTGTAGCTGTCCTCTTGTGAAAAGATATATTTTGACTTCTTATGTTATATGCTCCTAATTTCAGAAGGTTATACTATTTTTTTTTCCATTTATGCATTATTTTGTTAGTTCAAATGCACTATTAAACATATTTGGAATTTCAGTTCAAAGGATATCTTGATGCGGGTAATTGCACAAAATCTTCTTCCAGAGTCAACACTTGTTGAGAAGGTACTTGATAGAAACCTCAGCAATCAATGTTATTAATGCATAGACAGTGACATCTGATAGGCCAGAACTCTCCCAACCAAAGCCTAACCAATTTTCTGCCTAAGCTCTCTCAAGACCCTACTCAAATATTCCCTAGCTGCTACCATGCGTACAACCAAACCAATACAGAAACGGTTATGCCATGTCATCACTTTTCTGTGCTTCTTTATCCAGCTCAGCACTACTCTCTTACCCAGTGGGCTCAGGACTCATGATTTCTGGTCCACTAGTCCCTGGCCCTGCTACATTAGGGTGGTCTTTTCCCTTCTTTTGTATGTGTAGATCAGTGGTGGCCCATCAGTACTTAATCCTTTCATTTGCATCCTGTTTAAATTGATTATCAGGTGTTGTCGTTGTGACCGTTATTAGATGTTGCAACATGTAGTAATATGATAGTATCTACAACCACATCTCTCTTATGTACTAGATGAATTGTTCATTCTGAAGTTCACCCTTTTCATTCCCCTTTTTTAATGTCTTTCAATATAATCTGCAGGTCATGACTCCCAATCCAGAGTGTGCAACAATTGATACAGCAATAGTAGATGCACTTCACACCATGCATGATGGAAAATTTCTACATCTTCCTGTGGTTGATAGAGGTAACATACTAACATATGTGATGGTAAAAAGGTTTATACATCAGCATTTTTCATGATTCGGTTTGTTGAAACTGATTGCAAATACATCATCATTTTATACATCATCATTTTTAAAGATTTGGTTTGTTGAAGCAGATGGCAACGTAGCTGCTGTGGTGGATGTGATTCATGTTACTCATGCTGCTGTGACAACCGCTAGTCAGGTGTGTTATAATAGGTTGTAATACCCATTGATTTCTTGCAGGCTCTTTTGAGTCCAAGTTGTCTGAATTCAGACGTGTTGCACTATATATGTAGATTATACTTTATAGCAATTTATTGTCTGCAAACTGTGGTTTTTCATGTCCTGATTTGGCCTTTCAGTTAATATGGAACATGGGCTCTGGATAGCGCCAGCATGTCTATTAATGTTGATGAGTACCTCACCATTGTGCATTAAGTTCTTATTAAGTTAAAACGTGCAGAAGCTTGACACTGTTCAGTAGCATCAAATGATTGATGCAAAATAAACTAATTTGTGATTTTCTGTTTTCTTTTACTTTTTTTATTTACTAGCTAAAAAGGTATAATCTGCATGTTTCTTCTCCCCCCACCCCCATAAATGTTCTCATTTATGTAGCCATTTAATTACTGCACGAAAGAAAGAGATTTTAGATTCTACTGCTTTTGTAATTCATATCAACTACACTCAGCTTTCAGCCTTAATAGCAACTGGTGCTTAGCTTGCTTTTGAGTTCTCAGTGCCTGTTATTATGGTGTTTTTATGTTATTTTATTCATTGACTTGGGCCAAGATATGCACTCTATGTTTGTGTTTCAGACAAATTTAGTATTAAATTTATTCCATTCGTTATATTCTGAACATATTTTAATGTTAATCTCTTCATAAATGCTATTTCTCTTTAAATTTCAATTATGTGTTTAGAATCTTGTATCAGTTAATAACATGATAACTTTTTCCTCTATATTTTAATGATTATATTTTGTGGAAAAAACTAGATGTTGTGCCAGAAGAATGTCAGGATATCATTGTTTTTTGTCATACAATTTATGTCACCAAAACTATTTATTCATTTTGTATATCTCAGTTATTTTCTGAAAATTGATCATGAAAACTTGTTAAGTAGGTTGGAAATAGTGGCAGCTTTAACAATGATGCTGCAAGCTCCATGATGCGAAGATTTTGGGATTCGGCCATGGCCTTAACACCAAATGATGATGAAGAAGAAACAAGAAGGTTGTCTGTCTGTATGCCATTGTTTTTGCTGGATTCCAATCTTTTAACAATGACTACTTACATATTATTGATGACATGCCAGTGACAATTCCTTTAAAGTGGCTTCTGAAGGAGGAGATACTGCAAAATCTCTTCCGTATCTTTCGGCAAGCATTCCAAATACATTTTCCTTCAAAATACAAGATAAGAAGGGCCGAATGCATAGATTCACTTGTGGTATGCTACCTATCATTATTAACAAATTAGAATTTGGATTGTGACTGCATTTGGATGGTGGTTTCAAATTTTTTGTTTGTCCCTTCTTTGTGGTCTGTTCATGAGTCTCACTGACTTGAATATGACTTCATCATATTTCTCTGGTGCTTTGATGCGTAAATCCGCAATCCTCCAAAATACGTGTGTATAGAGTCTATAGGCACAGACATTAGGTATTTCTCAAATCAGTTAGAAGGCCGCCAGGCCCTTCTTTTTTGGGTTTTGTCCTAAAGCAAGGATCTAAATGAGAGCCAAACAAAGAAGATGGATTACATGAGTTATTCAATTCTGCCTACACTTGAATTTCCAAGGTTAATGATGTGTGAGTAACTAATTATCCCTTGATTGGTTTTTGTGTGTTGCTTGGGAATTTAGATACACAGAATTTGACAGAGGTCATAACTGCAATCATTCAGAGAGTTGGTGATGAAATTGATTCCAACAACCTGCCCCAAATTTTGGTATGTATCAGGATGTTATATTTATTTTTGGGAAGGTTAAGTCAATACGTTATATCCTTTTCCTGATGGAAGCTGGGCAATTTTGTATGTAGTATGAAGATGAAGATCATGACAAAGTTATATTGGCTTCAGACAGTGATCTTGCTGCAGCTGTGGAGCATGCAAGGTCGGCTAATATGAAGGTATGCTGGATTTGTTTGCTGTCTTAGTCTTGAATTGATGTTTTTTTGGCTTCAGAGAGTCATAACATTATAACACAAAAGCTGACTTTGGAAAGATGAATTTGTGCAGGGGTTGAGATTGCATTTGGACTACCCAGGAACATCTGGTTTTAGGAAAGGTTCTGGTTCGGGGAGTTTAGATTATGCTAAGAATTCCGATGCATGGGCCTCGGCATATAGCACGGTTGCTGCCGGAGCAGCTATTATTGCTGGCTTAGGCTTGATGACATATTTGAAGAGAGCTTCATGAGAACAAGAGGAGAAGCTGAACAGAAAGTGATGTTTTCCTACCTTTTGTACTACTGGCTTGTGTTTGTTTATACATGAAAAGTTAAAATACATTTGGCATCTCTTTATTTTTGGTGCCGGTTATTGTCCAGTCTGGAATGCATCACTATCCCTTGGATGCTTTGTATATTTATAAAATGTTTGTGCAGCGTCATAGATATTGTGCAGCTGGAGATTGTGTTCAACAAATCTTTTACCCCATTAATAAGAACAGATTACAAAGAAACAGTAAAAGTTTTTATTGTTGACGTGCATGTAAGCCGTATAGGTATCAAGAACAAAATTTACCCATCATTTACTATCGGAATTCTTGAAGTGGACTAACATGAGTAGATAGATATTGAGTATGTGCATTGATATATATTTACATTGAGGGTAAGCCTTGGCAACGATGAAATTGTTGTCTAGTGACTAAGAGGTCACGAGTTTAAGGATAAAATTTATATCAAGTTCCTTATATCCTTGTTATGAAGTTCCACCAAGCATACGTCTTGATTACATTCTTTTTCTTCAGTGATTGATCATGCAAAAAGTACCTCACTTAGTAGGAGCCTCGTGAACTGGGTCGCCCTTAATTATATGAAATATTTACATTATGTCATTATATCTTTGAAATTTTATATTTTATTAACATATGAAATTTAAAAATATTACTTTAACATATGAAATTAAATATTTATTATTACACTATCTTACTCTTTTTAACATTCTTCCTCACAAAAAACGTCTTTTTGTTTTGGGCCGTGAGGCCCCTTTTCCTTACCAAAAAACAAAAGAAAAAAAAAACGTCAGGATTTTCAGTTGGTCCGACCTTCTAGAAGGGAACAAATATAGTGAAATAAAATCTATAGAATAAATTGTTCCTCCAAAATAGGTATAATGATACATTAAGGCTCAATTTCCATTTAAAATGAATTAAATACTAAAATTACCTAGCAAAATTATTTAATCTAGTTATAGGAAGTAGGGGCTAATACGTAAAACGTTAAATTGAACCATAAAATAAGTAGATTAAATCTCAATAATTCTGGGTGGTCCAAATTGAATAAGGAAAAATAAATGGGGGAGGAAAATACAGTTCTAACTAAGGACCTGAATGAAACAAACTAAAGTACTTAGGGATTCAGTTAACAACACTCGACCCTTATGCAAATTGTCTCATTTTCTAAACTTGCTTTTCTTTCCTTTCCTAGCGTAGATAGATGACCAATAGAAAGAGAGATAGAGAATGAGTGGAATTTCTGGTGATAATAAATATTTACTTTCATATATTAAATGGGACGATTTCCATTTCCAAAAATAGTTTTACAAATTTTTACAATGGGGACGAAATCCATTTACTTATATATATATATATATATATATTAAATGGGACGATTTCCATTTCCAAAAATAGTTTTACAAATTTCCAAATTTCATTGAATACCAAAAGTAATTTTTACAAATATTTCTTACAACTGTCAAAAGGAGGCTTTTGAAAAGAAAACAAAGTTAACATTTTAAGAGAAAATTAGTCTTTGGGCCCTCTTTTTGAGTTAAATAATTTTTTTAAAAACTTGTTTAGGCCCTCTTTGTGAAACAAATGCTTGAGGGGACTGGAAATAAGAATCTTTAATATTTTTAAGAAAAATACAAAGATTTCTTATTTGTTTTTTTTGTTATTTTTACCTGAAAAGGGGTAAAATTGGAAGCTAAATCCTTTGATTTTGATGTCTTTTAAATTTCTTTGTATTTGGAGAATTTTTTACCTGTTCGCTTTGATCTCTTTCATTCTTTAGTTGACAAGTGATGCTTCATATAAAAACGTCTCATTTCATTAAAAGTTAAACGCTGCGTTTTCACTCAGATATTTGTTGATGGGGAGCAATCAAATACAAAGCGAGGTTGTCAAAATCTTACAATTTTGCAAATTAATTTATTGTTCGATCTCACGCAGAATTGTTTTTGGATAGGATCATAATAGAATCGAGATCTTACACATAGGATCATAAGATCGTTTGATCTCTCTTTTTAATTCATTCAAAATAGAAAATAGAAACGACAAAAAATAATGATATGTCACCATACACTTAGTCATACAATGATAAAAATCATGGTGGTTCCATTTGTCTTTCAAAAATCATGGTGGATACATTTTTTTTTTATCACGCATGACATCACATTTAGTTATTTAGTGAGGTTAAAATTTTAATTAAATCTTACTGTTTTAATTAAAATAAAGCTATGCAGATTACAATGAAACTTTTTGAATTTTTATAAGTACGTTTGATTTTTATAAATTTTTTTATTAAATCTTTGTAGATCTTTATAGAAAATAATTAATAAAAGATCTTACACTCGATGTTACTAAATCATTAAAGGTGACTTTCATTTCTATTTTACGAGATCATTAAAGTCGACTTTTATTCTTATTTTGCGAGATCATTAAAGTCGACTGTCGTACTTGTTTCACGGGATCATTAAGGCCGACTTTCATCCCATTTTATGAGTAAAATAACTGAAATATTTTAAACTCAAACAGAATTTGACCCAAACATTTAATATTATAATGGAGTTTTAAACTATTTATTAATTTTCATATTAAATATTCATTTATATATATAATAAAGAGAGTTTCCATCACTCTTACTTATTTTAATACAAATCATTGTTTATTTTATTTTAAATATAGCTATCACTTATTAAAATAAGATTTTAACTACAGTCAGCTTGTAAAAATAGGAAATTTAATAAAGTCACAAAGTCTAGGGGTTGATGGTGAGTGTGAGTAATTTCACTGTCCACTACATTTTCTTTTATATGTATATAAAGCAAAACCTCAATTTGCTTACCGTTTAAATGAATAAAATATTTCCAAACTAAAAGCCTAAATCATAGTCCAATTAAAACGCATCTTAAGGTCTTATTACCTACTATAAATAAAAAGGCCAAAATATCAAATTGGTCCCTTATGTATGAGATGGATTTCAAATTGGTCCCTCATGTTTCATTTATATTAAATTTGTACTATAAATTTTTATAATTCCTTAATTTGGTCCAAAAAAATAGTGAATATGGTCATATCTCTCTCGTTTTAAGTTCTAATATGTTGAAACTATAGTTGCAAGTTTCTTTTGATGAGTACCTTAGCACTGTCAACAAATGATGTCAAATCAAATCTCCAAAGTGGATAACTTGTTATACGGTCAAATTAGCGAAGTTAGTTATATCTCTCTCATTACAAGTCCGAATGCAACGAGTTCAAAACCATCAATTAACTCTTGAAGAGTTTTCTATGTCTCGTTGAGATCGTTATAGCAAATCAAAACCAAATCGCATCTCGAAAGTAGTTTTAAATTGGGACCAATTTGAGAAATTAGAGAAACATATAAAACCAATTTAAAACAAATGAAACATAATAGACCAATTTGAGGTTTTGGCCAATAATAAAAGGTATCCAATCCCAATAAAACGTCTTAGAAAAGAAACAAGAAATCCAAAACAATAAATGGGGAATTCACTAGCCAAATCCGAAATGGTGAAGTTTCTTAAATCTCAATTACAAGCAATAAAGTTTAGGTGGCGTTTTGAATTGAAGTGTGCATCGAATAGAGTTATTATCTCATTTCTCTCCTATATATATAGACATAGCTAGCATATAGGAGGCATTCTCTATCTCTATAGTCTAAACTAAACTAGTGTGAAGAACAAACACAAGGTGAGAGAGATGGAGAATAGAACAAGAAGCACACATATCAGTCAGTGTAACAATGACATTCTTCAGAACATTCTAAGCAGACTTCCTGCCTTATCCTTCGCAAATGCGTCTTGTGTTAGCAAAACTTGGTACCAAATCTCATCTAAAATTCTCTCTCGTCCCAAACTTGCCACAGCTTTCTCTCTCAATCCTTCTCTCATTGTAAGCACTTCATTTCTAGTCATATTCACAATATTTCACTTATACTCCTATTTATTTCTCATCATTAATATTGGGCGTTTGTTTAATTTGTGTCTATATGATTGATTTACAGGGTGCAGTGAGAGAGGTTACTGAAAAAATTTTAAGCCAACCAATTCGTCCGCACTTCGCCATAGCTTACATTAGCGAACAATTTGGGCTGAGAGGGGCTCATCTACTTGTATATCATCTCTATATTTCTTTGTAATTTTTACATTAATCAAAAGATTGAAATAGTCAATTTAATTTTAAAATTTTCAAAAGGTTTACTATTGGCTTAACTGCACTTTTGGTCCCATAACTATGACAAAGGTTTCATTTTGGTCCCATAACTTTTTTTGTTGCAATTTTGGTCCCATAACTATGACAAAGGTTTCATTTTGGTCCCATAACTTTTTTTGTTGCAATTTTGATCCCATAACTATGACAAAGGTTTCATTTTAGTCCCATAACTTTTTTTGTTGCAATTTTGGTCTCATAACTTCTCAGAAGGTTCCACCGTTAGTCTCTTGGTGAATTCCAACCATATTTAGCCGTTAAGTATGACGTGACATAGTAACTAGGATCATGATGTGGCAAAATAAGATGAAGTGGACTGAAATAGGAACTATATGCAACATAATAAAACTTATCTATACCCAACCACCATATATACAAAGAGTGGTATTGACATAGACCAATCTGGTGGGGAAGAAGAGACTTCAAGCAGAAGGCACCGACGAAGTCGATGGGATCCTCAGCCAGAGCCGAACGACCAAAGCGGCGGTGACGACAAATCGGGAAGCGGAACGAGGAAGAGGAAGTCCCATTGGGCTGACGAGGAAGAGGAAGTACCACTCTTTGTATATATTGTGGTTGGGTATAGATAAGTTTTAATATGTTGCATATAGATCCTATTTCATTCCACTTCATCTTATTTTGCCACATCATGATCCTAGTTACTATG